>JAINUT010001329.1:0-21247 GCA_020205555.1 Panax stipuleanatus | reverse complement strand
GCGTCACAGAAGATATGTAATGATAAAGTTGAGATTCAGGGAATAAAAGAAGAATATATAAAGTTTAATTATTCTGAATTTTTAGTGATTGTATCATCGATAATGATGTAAGTTAGAATAATTGTATTGTTAACGATAGAGGATGAGAATTATATTGTATGAATTTTGGGGTCGTTACAGTTAGTATCAGAGCTGATATGGTTATCACCTTAGGTAAGAGTACCTTAGGCTATGACCTTAGGTTAAAAAGTTAAGTTTAAGTTACGTATGATAAAAAGGTGATTCTTTTCACATACGTAGAAGTATAGGAGAGTCAAGTCCTAGAAATGTTATAAGAAGAGAGATGAGAACGACGAGGAATAAAACTCGAATAAAAAATTGAGTAATATGAATGAAATTAGAAATTCTGAAGGAAGAGTTGTTAAATGACAGAAGATTCAAAGATGAATCTTGGAGAGAGATATGAAGATAAGAATCTTGAGTTACCTAACTCCAATAATCATATGACGATAATGGTGATAGACGAAGTCTATAAGATCAAAACATAATGAAATCATGATATGACATGATGATAGTAAAGATAAGACGATTGTAAAACAAAACGATCATGATATAAGAAAAGAACATAAGAAAATGATTATAGAATAAGATCACGGCGTGATCTTTAAGTTGTAAAGACAGATGGTCTGTAATGATTGAATAGTTATATTTGATGTTATAACAAGAATGTACTATGATAGTACGAGGTAACCACGAGGAGTTATAAATGATAGATCCAGGAAATCTTATCGAGCATAGAGCGAGAAATTATGAGCAAGATAGAGTTAAGTGGGATTTCAACTGAGAGCTCATGTGGTGGCTGAGTTGTACAAACCTTTGTATGGGCAGGGGTTTGTGTGCTTACACTTGGTTTATCACAGGGGTAATAATTGAAATGTGATATCGCACTATCAATATATATATGATGAGAAGGTGATGTTTGTCCCATGTTTATAGTTGATAGTTAGAGGTGATATTAAGATTAGATTAGATGATATTAAGATTAGGTGCGGATTCTTAAAACTCATGTTTATGGTAAGTTCGTGACTTATAATCGTATGCATATTTTTGAACCCCTAAGCGTATGAACAGTCCCTGATAGGTTCTTGGACTACGTATTGCTAGACAAGTTCTTAAACTCATATTATTTGTGGCATTCCTGAACTTCCAAATGTGGTGAGTTTATGAACTATACTGTGTATAGAAAGGTTATGGTATAGAAAGCATTGATGTTGTTGAAGATTGATAGAATGTTTAAGTATGAAGCGGTGGAGTAAAGATTTTAATTGATGGAGAAAGTTTTTATATTCTAAATCTCCTAGCTTTGCTAGATTTTTGAAATTTATTGACTTCGTGCTGATGTTGCACTTCTTTTTCTTGAAAATATTATCAAATGATTGAACCAATGGATTTTAAAACAGTGCTATATTCACATGTCTATGCTAATTGCTTCAGCTAGACAAAACTGATTTGTAAATTTTCAACAAGTATTTTCTATATTCTAGATCATTTGATATGATGTAGGAATACTTAGTCGAAAGAAGTCGTCAATGCAGGTTAACCTCGTGTTTAGATGTGATCGTTACGGATCGTCAGCCCGCTTATGGTATGATGTAGTATGACGACGTCAATGTTAATTGACAAATCCTCAGCTACCATTACCTCTGGTTGCCCCCCGGTATCAGGATATTATAAAAAGTTTATTTATTTTTAGTTTCCTTAAGCTATTAAATTTTTTTGTTAAGTTGGTTTTTTTAAAAATCTATAGTATCATTTTTTAAATCTATATATATATATATATATATCGATTGATGTCCAAATTGTTGCTAGAAGTCTATGCTACTTGATTCAGCTAGACAAGTATTGAAAGATGTTTGTGCAATTCGAGTGTTCTTGGTCAAACTATGCCAAACCAAATTGTTTGGGTCGGATTCAGATGTTAAGAAGCTGAGGTGAACAATCCTATAAAAAGGGGACATGTTATTGGAGACAATAGTTCCGAGGTGTAACGCATATAGTCGTTACGATGTGCTACGTTTGTGCACGATGTAGTGGTGCGATAGTTTGATCACCTAGAGCACTGATGCAGGATGTTTACATTCTGTGTGATTGTTAAACATTTTGTTAGAGCGGTTTATAGTGTGAAGTACCGGGGGTGAAGTACTATTAAACCTAGAGATGAGTTCAAGGTCTTATGACCCCTCAGCATGATTTGAGAATCTTTTAAATTCCTAAGTTATTTATATCGCTTTCCAATTATTGAGCAATTGTGGAAGATTCTTATTATTCTGAAGAAGAATGTGGCAAAAAGGATAATCCTTAGAAAGAAGTAGTTGTGGAACGCAACAATCCAGTGAATAAGGATTAACGTAAAATCTATTTTGATAGAGTGGTATATTAAGATTAATAAGTAAAAATTTCGAGGACGAAATTCTTAGAAGAAGGGGTGAATGTGATAACCCAAATACTTACTAGATAGTGAATTATGGAATATATGAATTCTACGAGTAGAGTATATGGTAATGATCCTTAGAAAGGAAATAAACGGGTTAAAGAATATATAATATTTGATATAATTGTGTTTAATTGAAGGTTATGAAATAAAACCTAAAATTTGTTAAAAAAATGAATGGAGTAGTATATATAAACTTTTGTTAAGATTATGTGTTGAAGTTATCCAACGATAAAATTGTGAAAGAGATTTTGTAAAAATCGAGTAAAGGAGGTTTCATTGATTCCGAGGACGGAATACTTATAAGGAGGGAAGGATGTGACAACCTGAATTTTTTTAAGAATTAATAAATGAGAATTTAATAAATAAAATTCTTATTTTAAGATGTTCTAGTACGTGTATGTGTATATGTGTTATATATTGTGAAATATATGATTTGGTGTGAAGAGAATTTTATATATTAATTTTAATATTTATTGAATTAAATAAATATTTAATTTATTTATTTATTGAGTAAATAAATAATTATGTGTTGGTTATGGAGTAATTTAATTAAGTGTAGTATATTAATTAAATAAATATTTAATATTTAATTTAATTAATATATAATTATTTTATGTTATAGTTCTAATTTAATTGGGATAATTAAATTAGATGAAGTTATGTGGTAATTGTTACATGAAATTATAATTAGCGAGTAATTATAATTGTTATGTGACAATTGTTATGTGATTAATTGATGTTAATTTTTAATTAATTAAATTAGAATGTTAAGATTTAATTAATTAAACTATAACATTAAAAATATGTGTTAAAAGATTTATTAAAAGAATTAAAAGAGTTTTTAAAACCGTTTTTCCAAACAAAGCCCTTGCACCGTTTAAATTCATTTTGCCAAATGGGTCTTAACTACTAAAAACCTACTTTTAAAAATAATCTGTTTTGTCAAACAAGCCTTTGGGCTTTTAAACTTCAAATGTGTAACCTATATTTTAATTGTAATTAGTATAGGGTCATTATATTTTGTAGGTTATATGTTTTATACTTATGTCTTATACATATAATATTTGTAAGTATATATGTTTTTTAGAAAGACTAAGGGTTAGTTTGTGTTAGAAGAAAACACAGAGAACCTAGAGTTAAAGAGAAAAAAGAAGAAGAAGGGAGAAAGAAGAAGGAGGAAGAGGAAATTTGAGAGAATCAAACACATCACCATCTTCATCTTTTTCTCCTAAGCAAAGCAAAGGGTATAACATCTAACTTTAAGAGTTCTAAGATTTGCTTTAAGTTATTCAAGTGTTAGTTTTTTTATAAATAGGAATCTTCATGAAAACTTGTGATGTTGGTATATATATGTTATATGGTGTTCATAACATGATTATACATATATGCTGTGTTCATAAATTATTTAAATATAAATTGTATGATGGTTTAGTTGGTTAATTCATGGATATATGATGAACATGAGGAATTCATGTTCATCAAAAATCATAGTGAAAAAGTTTTATGATTGACTTATTTGAAATTAAAATTTATATTTGATTGATAATCATGGTGTAGATTGGTTTTTAGATAATGATAATATATTTTTAAAAGAAGTCAATATACTTGGAATTGTATGTTTTGAAATAAAAATAAAATTTCAGTGTTCAATTTCATCAAGAACACTTATCAATTGTTTTTCTTCAAAAATCATAAAATTGGAGTTTTTCTTTATGTATTATGATAATTGTAGATATTAAAAACATGTTAGAAGCTTTAGATATGTTTTCTATAAATTTTTATATGCAATATGTTAGTTAAAATTGAAATTTGGTGCGAAGAAATAAATCGAATTGGCTTTTTCTCTACACAATTCGCGAACCAAAAGTGAGCCGCCGCAGGGGCCCGCTCCGGCGGGGGGTGTGCAGAAAACGATAATGTGTTATTTTTTTTTGTGCATTTTGGTTGGAGCATGAAAGTTAACCTAATGTGATTATGTGATAACATGTTAGACTTAGATTGAAATGCTAAATGAATATTAATAAATTTTATTAATAAAATATAATATGTAATTATAATTTGAATAAATTATAATTATAGTAAAGGTTTAATTTAAATTAAAATTTGTTAAATGAATATAGTTTGATTAATTTTTATCAGAGTAAATGTTTAACTTAAATTATAATTTGTATAATTATAATTTAATATGTAATTATAATTTGAATAATTATAATTAAGATAAATGTATAATTTAAATTATAATTTATTTTAATTATAATTTAATGAGTGCATGGATTGAAATTGTATAATTATAATCAAAGTAATTGTTTAATTTAAATTATAATTGGTTTAATTATGATTTAATTAATATAAATGCATAAATGGAGTTTGATTAATAAATATTTAATTTAAATTATAATTTGTTTAATTATAATATAATTAATATAAATTGCAATTATAATTCAATTAATTATAATTGTGGATGTGTAATTTAAATTATAATTTGTTTAATTATAATTTAATTATTAGTTGATTAATTATGTGAAGATGTAGTATGATCATGTAATGTGATTAACTATGTGATAACTAATTGTTAAACCTATTAGTTAAAGAGGAATGAGTTAACCTAAATGGGTTAACTAATTATAAGAATTAGTTATGTGATAATTAATTTATATTACTAATTATATATATAAGTTCAACAATGTGTGTTAAACAAATAAATGGGAGAGAATTATGAAGTGTGAAGTAGAAATTACTTAGACGTTTGCTAAGCGTTGCTAGGTGACTAATAATTGATGAGGATGGTAATACGTTGTGTAGGATTCATGAAGTGCAGATTATTATAAGCTGTTTTTCGTTAATTGGTAATCTACGAGCTAGGCAAGTCTTTCAGTTCCTATTTTCTATATGAACCTGATGATGAACTATTTTAACTTGTATTGCAAAGAGCATGAAATGCTATATATGTTGTAAGCATGAAATGTTAAAGTCAATTTATGACTACGTTGATTGAGTAAAGAATGTTGATTGAGTAAGGAACTCAATCTTTATACTTGTTATATGAATTAAAGCATGCATGATATGTTAGTCTAATGATTATGATGTATAAGATGAGCATGTTATTTGTGTGCTACGTTATGCATAAAAGCTGTTAGATCTTGCTGAGCTATCGAGCTTACTCTTGCAAATAACTATTTTTGCAGGTCAAGGTTTCAAGGTAATGATACGTGCTATTTGAATTATAGAGATCGATATTCAAGAAGATTACTTATGTTAGATGAGAATTGCATTTAATGTTTTGATTGCAATATAATTGTTGAATTGTAAGTTGAGCTATCCGATGTATCGTGGATATTGCTTTATGATGTAAGACTTTGTATAGTAACTTCGTTGAAGCGATTCATGTAATATATAAATTGAATGGAAGATATGTACTGATAAAGGTTGAGATTTAGGGCAATAAAGAAAGAAATATATAAAAGTTTAAATTATTTCAAATTTTTAGTGATTGTATCATCGATAATGATGTAAAGTTAGAATAAAGTTGTATTGTTAACGATCGAGAATGAGAATTGTATTGTATGAATTTTGGGCTAGTTACAGGTAATCCACATGTTTCCATACTCTTTAATTTTATACTTATTCAATGACTTAAATACTCTTCCTCAAGTTGGCTAAGCTTGGGCCAAGCTTGGGCTCACACTTAATATTTTTTAGGCTTGCACTTTACTTAATTTACTTACTAATTAAAATAAACTTGGGCTTCCACCACTAATTAAATTGGGCCATTATTATATTTGCCCCATACATGATATATTGGGCTACTTATTTAATTGCTATCAAATTAGCTACAAGTCCAATGCTTAAATAAATAATTAGGCTACAAATTGGGCTACTTAAATTACTTACTCTCCTTAGTCCATTAAATATATTATCACTAGAACTAATGCTCAATATTTTTGACATTTACATATTCTTAATTATCTTTATATACAAATAAATGTATACACATTATATAATGTATATTTATTTTATCACATACATCATTCTCACAAGTCACCACATATTCTATTAATTTATTAACTAAATAGCCATAATTGGCTTAATGAGTTATGACCACTCACATAATCATACAAGATAACCTAATAGGTTGAGACATATTTCATAAATCTCTACATTTTTAATTTTCTTAATAAAATTTCTTACACCATTTAGTTTACATCAAATTTATAGGTATCGTAGTACCTTATCCTTAATATTCCTTCAAGTACATTTAAATTCATTCGTAGGGTTTAAATTTTTTTTGTAACCCATATATTCTCTATTCTCATTCGAATAGTAAATCATATAGGTTCTTCTTTAAAAATTTTAAATTATTCCTCTATTTCCTTTTTAGGTTTTATCCTTTAACCTTTATTTTAATCATTCAAGATCATATAAATTTTTGGGTTGTCAAATTCACCATTTTTTCTAAGAATTTCGTCCTCGAAATTACAGCCTACTAATCCCTACTCCTTTTATTCATCAAAACTAAGTTTTTAACTTAACTTTAATCTGATTTCATTCTCATTTAATGAGTACATACGGCTTCCTTCTATGAGAAACTATTCTATTATCACATTCTACCCAAACTTCTCTCTAAGGAGATAAAAAAAACTTTTCATATCATGCTGAGTGGCAATGAACTTTTATTTTTTAATTTTTAAAAGGTTTGAACAGAAATTCATCTGTAAACCGTCATACTTATGGGCACGGTGGGTGATCAGCCCGTTATACCCTGCTTTGATCAGATGCTACATGCTGGAACGACATTCACGTTCATCATATCCGCTTTTGGCGCATAAATATTTCTCAATTTAGGGATGTTCTTACTCAGCCTGGATTCCGAATTAAAACAATATGGATCGGGATAATTTCTCAAAGAGATATTTGAATTACATAAACATTTGTCTAGCTGAATCAATTAGCTTAGACATATACCAATAATTTGAATATCAATCGAAACATGTGTCTGAGCAAATTTAATTGGCACTTGACTTTTCTTTAAAATTTTGAAAATCATTTTATGATGTCATGATACCGTACTGTATTTACAGTACATTCGAGGATTTCGTCATTTTTGTGACTTTATCATAATACAATTTACCATAGTGGGCTGACGATCTTTAGATCACATCCAACACTAGGTAATACTGCTTTAATGACTCCATCGTTTTTATCATCTTTGCACCAGGTTCCATGATGCATTGATGATATATAAAATATATTTTGGTATTTCAAATCATTTTTGTCTAGCCGAAACAATTAGCATAGACTCTTCTTTAAAAATTTCAAAATCATTGAAAAATAAATTTTATTGTTATCATGCCGAAACAGGTAACGAGGTGTTAGTAGTTCGAAGTCCACTTCTATACAATTGTAACCATGTGTTGCTGATAACAAAAGTTCATTTATATTTTTAAAGGCACATCACTGCAAATATAGCTTGATGTCAAAAATTTCAAAGTCTAGCATAGCTAGAAGATTTGAAATACCTATGCTTCTACCATCAACTCCAATTTCTCTAATGACCCATTGCTTAATAATTCTATCTATTCTATCACAATTAGAACTTACTATACTAAAAATCCTCAATTCTTCATCCACAACTTTCCTATACCCGTTATAGTTCATCAAACATACCACACGTTATAAGTTCAGGAACTTTTCACAATAATATGAGTTTAGGAACTTATCCTAGTAATACGTAGTTCAAGAACCAATCAGGAATTATCCATATGCTTAGAGGTTCAAAAATATACCATACGATTATAAGTCACGAACTTACCATGAGTATGAGTTTTAAGAACTCGCACCTAATCTTATATTATCTACTTATTCGTTATACACATAAGAAAAGAATAAGCTTTTCAACATATATATAGCGAATAGCGCGATACCAACATTTCATTGATTATCAATATAAGAAGCTAAGTGGTTGTTGAACCAAACAAAATCCCCTACCCATACAATAAATTGGTCAACTCAGCCACTAATCAATATAGGAAGCTAAGCGGTTTGTTAAACCAAGGACAACTCCCTGCCCATACAAGGAATTGTTCAACTCACTATCACATGAGTTCTCAATTGAAATCCCATATAATCCAAGCTCTCTCTTTGCTCAATACGAATTTCATTTAATCCGTATCTACAATTCTACAACTCTTTCCTAAGTTTTTATAGTACAATAGTCTTATAGCAATTCTGCTATAAAGTTTTAAATCAAACGATTGATCATTTGTCCTCCTATGACCATATCAGATCACGTTGTGATCTCTACTTATAATCGTGTTATATTACGATTCTTTCCTATCTTATGATCGTTTTATTTTACGATCTTCTTATCATAATAATGAATTTCTTGAATTCATTTCTTATTACTTAAACTCTATTTGAGTTTATTCTTATTCCTCATCTCTGCGGTTATAGCCTAAGGTAACCCTACCTAAGGTTTATAACCTACAGCTCTGATACCAAATGTAGCGCCCCCAAATCCGGGTACCCAGAATCTCGATATGATGCGTCACGATACATTATCTTCATACATATTCTATAAACTAATGCAGAATATATAAACATATATTATTTATTTCACATGATTCTATAACATATCCCAAGGTCTGTTAACCTTAACTGAATACATACCTTAAGTAATTAAAAGGTTTACAACATTATTTGCATATGATAACAAAATAGTTATGAATGTGTAATAATCTATTCTTGTAGTTTGCCTTTGCCACTGTCTTTCTTCGAGCCTTCGTCTTAATCTGAAATTTATTATCATGATATAGCAAGGGTGAGCAACGACTTTGCTCAGCAAGTTTAAATACAACAAGGATATATCATGATTGAAAGAAAGAATAAAGCTTTCGAATTTTTAACAATATAATAATTGTGAAAGAGAATAAATCAGAGTTTCAATAAATGAATGACTGAACCACTATTGTTTAATGTCAACAAGGACCATGAACAACTTTAACTGAACCTTAGGGTAATGAAGGTGATCAGCCTTTCATACCCGATAAACATATGCAATATGCACTCTAAGTGCGAATCAATAATCAGTATAGATGTGAATAATCAACAATAATTATTCACTACCATGCTTTAAAAATATAACTCAAGTTTGAGTTAGAGAACTTGCTCAATAAAGAGTATAGGAACTTGCCTGTATCGTCGATTACTGCTACGCAATCTAATTTAATCGCTTTATTGAAAAGACCTATTAGTTATAAGATTGATCTTTCAATTAGTACAACATACCTTATTCCATAATACTATTACTTTAAAAGTAAACCATCTAACACTTAACCACATAGTCAAATATTTGATATCCTTAACACCATACCAATTTACAAGTCTAAACCTAGTACACATCGAGTCTTTACTATATTCAATATGTATACTGAGTGGTTTCCTACAAACAACCAAAAAATTAGTTTTCGTCTCGTCTACACTTTTTTCACAGTGAGTTCTATCGGTTACTAATTCGTATATACCTTCCCCATATGAAGGAATCGTTTAGCCCAGCTACTATACATCAACCTTTAAAGGGTACGATTGCATTACTTTAGACCTAATACTTACTCGATCGTTCATTTATAAGTTATTATTATAACTCGGTAAACTATTTATGAATTTAGGAGACTTAATATATCATTTCAGCAACCTGAAACAAAACTGTCTTCCCTTCCTACCCTTATCAGTTTCCATTTCAGCAAGCTGAAACAAAACTGACCTCTCTTCTTGACATTTTATTTTTCATTTCAGCACCCTAAATTGTTCATTTCAGGAAGGTGAAATACCTTTTTGTACGAAAATACCAACTCAGATTATTATTTTTCTATCCTTTGGCCAAACAAATATACATATAATCCATACACAAAAACAATTTTTCTGGAATTTTTCTACTCCCTTAAGTATTTTTCAAAAATCCATTTCTAGTTAATTTCTTAAGAAATTAGCTACCTCATGCTTAACTCTAGAAATTCTCAACTCTTGGCGGGATCTTAAACGTATTAATGTGAGCTTTCAATTTAAATTTCGTGGTCATCAGAATTATAAAACTCCAGTTATAGCCATTTTTGTCAAAAACAAATGCAAATATTGAAATGGTCATAACTTGACCAATTTAAGTCGGAATGAGCCCATTTTTGGACACAAGCTACTTTATCTCATATAATTTTATGTCCCAAAAGATTGGAGTTTATTTTAGAAATTAAGTTACCGAAAATGCCCCTGAGAGTTTTGGACAACAAGTTTTTTTTTGTTAATTTTCAGTTTTGGTGTCCTTTGCTAAAAACAGTCCACAAGGAAATGTACATGGAATTTTTCAATGATTCCACTTGGAAAATGTTAGAAGACTCATAGATCTAACTTTAAAATTAACCACACTCAAAAAGTCAAAATACAATAGGAGATATGGTCGTTTGAATTTCATGTTGTATTTTTTAAAAATCTAATTTTTCATTCTTGTTGATTTCTAAGAAAACTTTCATATCCTTACCCCTTCACCAACATAATCCATCATAAAATATCATAACACAAACTAATACATCATATATTCATAGATCTATCATGATCCATGATCTATTTCACCAAAACTAACCAAACACAAGATTAATCACAGCCAACTAATTTCTATTTCTTAGTTTAGATCCAACTTTTGATCCATAAAAGGGTTAGATATAAACTTGAAACACTATTAAACATATAGATCTAAGGTTTTAACCTTAAGATCATAACTTTACAAAAATCAAAACTCAAACCAAAACCAAAAGGAAATTAAACTATAATAAGTTGGAATTCCTTTATACCTTAGCTTGATTCTCCTCTTCTTCTTCCTAAGATTTGGTTAGGAAGCTATGAAACATCAAAACTCTCCTCCCTCTCTCCTCTCCTTCATGGCCGAACCTCCCACCCCCCTCTATCTCTCTTGCTTTTTCTAGCTTATGAGATGAAATAGAAAAGAATGAAATGAATGAAAGTAAATGATATACTTGATTTGTTAGTTAGTAAAGGTGAATAGATACAAAGTGTATATCTATCCTAATCTACCAAGCTCTTACTCTTCCTCTCTTTTTAATCATTAACATGTTGCTTGCAAGCCTTAGCTAACTTGTAGACTTGGTAAAAGAGGTTGGCTCCTTTACAAAAGTGACACCTAGCAAAATAGTTCACCAACTAAAGTACCTCATCATTACTTACCTCCCCCTTTTTCCTTCTCCCAATTTTCGGCCAAGAGGCCTTATTTGGCCCATTTTGTTTACTTTTTTAAGGCCCAAATAGCTACTAAGTATCCCATAAGTCCTCACTCAATTGGGCCACCAATTGGGCTATTTAATTAATCTTTGGCCTTGCAAATTTTAATTCTTTGGGCCAAGTAATCCACATGTTTTCATACTCTTTAATTTTATACTTATTCAATGACTTAAATACTCTTCCTCAAGTTGGCTAAGCTTAGGCCAAGCTTGGGCTCACACTTAATTTCTTTTGGGCTTGCACTTTACTTAATTTACTTACTAATTAAAATAGACTTGGGCTTCCACCACTAATTAAATTGGGCCATTATTATACTTGCCCCATACATGATATATTGGGCTACTTATTTAATTGCTATCAAATTAGCTACAAGTTCAATACTTAAATAAACAATTGAGCTATAAATTGGGCTACTTAAATTACTTACTCTCCTTAGTCCATTAAATCTATTATCACTATAACTAATGCTCAACATGTTTGACATTTACATATTCTTAATTATCTTTATATACAAAATAAATATATACACATTATATAATGTATATTTATTTAATCACATACATCATTCTCACAAGTCATCACATATTCTATTAGTTTATTAACTAAATAACCATAATTGGCTTAATGAGTTATGACCACTCATATAATCATACAAGATAACCTAATAGGTTGAGACATATTTCATATATCTCTACATTTTTAATTTCCTTAATAAAATTTCTTACACCAATTAGTTCATATCAAATTTATAGGTATCGTAGTACCTTATCCTTAATATTCCTTCAAGTACATTGAAAACCATTTCTAGGGTTTAGAAATTTTTTGTAACCCATATATTCTCTATTCTCATTCGAATAATAAACCATATAGGTTCTTCTTTAAAAATTTTAAATTATTCCTCTATTTTCACTCTAGGTTTTATCCTTTAACCTTTATTTTAATCATTCAAGATCTTATACATTTTTGGATTATCACATTCACCCCTTCTTCTAAGAATTTCGTCCTCAAAAATTACAGCCTATTGATCCCTACTCCTTTTATTCATCAAAACTAAGTTTTCAACTTAACCTTATTCTGATTTCATTCTTATTTAATGAGTACATATGGCTTCCTTCTATGAGGAACTATTCTATCGTCACATTCTATCCAAATTTCTCTCTAAGGAGATAAAAAAAACTTTTCATATAATGCTGAGTGGCCATGAACTTTCATTTTTCAATTTCGAAAAGGTTTGAACAGAAATTCATCTGTAAAACGTCATACTTACAGGCACGGTGGGTGATCAACCCGTTATACCTTGCATTGATAAGATGCTACATGCTGGAATGACATTCTCATTCATCATATTCGCCTTTGGCGCGTAAATATTTTCCAAATTAGGGATGTTCATACTCAGCCTGGATTCCAAATTAAAATAATATGGTTCGGGATAATTTCTCAAAGAGATATTTAATTTTTCATAAACATTTATCTAGCTGAATCAATTAGCTTAGGCATATACTAATAATTCGAATATCAATCGAAACATGTGCCTGAGCAAATTTAATTGGCACTTGACTTTTTTTTTAAAATTTTGAAAATCATTTTATGACGTCATGATACCGTACTGTATTTACATTATATTTGAGGATTCCGTCATTTTTGTGAATTTGTCATAATATAATTTACCATAGTGGTCTGACGATCTTTAGATCACATCCAACACTAGGTAATACTGCTTTAATGACTCCATCGTTTTTATCATCTTTGCACTAGGTTCCATGATGCATTAATGATATATAAAATATATTTTGATATTTCAATTTATTTTTGTCTAGCCGAAACAATTAGCATAGACTCTTCTTTAAAAAGTTAAAAACCATTGAAAAATCATTTTTATTGTTATCATGTCGCAACAGGTAATGAGGTGTTAGTGGTTCGAAGTCCACTTCTACACAATTGTAACCATGTGTTGCTGTTAACAAAAATTCATTTATATTTTTAAAGGCATATCAGTTCGAATATAGCTTGATGTCAAAAATTTCGAAGTCTAGCATAGCTAGAAGATTTGGAATACCTATGCTTCCACCATCAACTCCAATTTCTCTAATGATCCATTACTAAATAATTCTATCTATTCTACCACCATTAAAACTTACTATACTAAAAATTCTCAATTCTTCATCCACAACTTTCCTATACCCATTATAGTTCATCAAACATACTACATGTTATGAGTTCAGGAACTTTTCACAATAATATGAGTTTAGGAACTTATCCTAGCAATATGTAGTTGAAGAACCAATCAGGAACTGTCCATACGCTTAGGGGTTCAAAAATATACCATACGATTATGAGTCACGAACTTACTATAAGTATGAGTTTTAAGAACTCGCACCTAATCTTATATTATCTACCTATTCGTTATACATATGAGAAAAGAATCACCTTCTCAACATATATATAGCAAATAGCGCGACACCAACATTTCAATGATTATCAATATAAGAAGCTAAGTGGTTGTCGAACCAAACATAATCCCGTGCCCATACATGGAATTGTTCTACTCAATATCACATGAATTCTCAATTGAAATCCTACATAATCCTAGCTCCCTCTTTGCTCAATACGAATATCATTTAATCCGTATCTACAATTCTACAACTTTTTCCTGAGTTTTTATAGTACAATTTCATAGTACAATAGTCGTCTAGCAATTCTGCTATAAAGTTTTCAATCAAACGATTGATCATCTGTCCTCCTATGACCTTATCAGATCACGTTATGATCTCTTCTTATAATCGTGTTATATTACGATTCTTTTCTATCGTATGATTGTTTTATTTTACGATCTTCTTATCTTAATAATGAATTTCCTGAATTCATCTTTTATCACTTAAACTCTATTTGAATTTATTCCTATTCCTCATCTCTGCGGTTATAGCCTAAGGTAACCATATCTAAGGTTTATAACCTACAGCTCTGATACCAAATGTAGCGCCCCCAAATGCGGGTCCCCAGAACCTCGGACATGGTGCGTCACGATACATCATCTTCATACATATTCTATAAACTAATGCGGAATATATAAATATATATTGTTTATTTCACATGATTCTATAACATATCCCAAGGCCTATTAACCTTAACTGAATACATACCTTAAGTAATTAAAAAGGTTTACAACATTATTCGCATATGATAACTAAATAGTTATGAATGCGTAAAAATCTATTCTTGTAGTTTGCCTTTGCCACTGTCTTTCTTTGAGCCTTCGTCTTAATTTGAAATTTATTATCATGATATAGCAAGGGTGAGCAACGACTTTGCTCAGCAAGTTTAAATACAACAAGGATATATCATGATTGAAAAGAAAGAATAAGCTTTCTAATTTTCAACAATATAATAATTGTGAAAGAGAATAAATCAGAGTTTTAATAAATTAATGACTGAACCAATAATGTTTAATGTCAACAAGGACCATGAACAACTTTAACTGAACCTTAGCGTAATGAAGGTGATCAGCCTTTCATACCTGATGAACATATACAACATGCACTAAGTGCGAATCAATAATCAGTATAGATGTGAATAATCAACAATAATTATTCACTACCATGCTTTGAAAATATAACTCAAGTTTGAGTTAGAGAACTTGCTCAATAAAAGAGTATAGGAACTTGCCTGTATCGTCGATTACTGCTACGCAATCTAATTTAATCACTTTATTGAAAAGACCTATCAGTTATAAGATTGATCTTTCAATTAGTACAACATACCTTATTCCATAATACTATTACTTTAAAAGTAAACCATCTAACACTTAACCACATAGTCAAATATTAGATATCCTTAACACCATACCAATTTACAAGTCTAAACCTAGCACACATCGAGTCTTTACTAGTATTCAATATAGTATACTGAGTGATTTCCCACAAACAACCAACAAATTAGTTTTTGTCTCGTCTACACTATTTTCACAGTAAGTTAGATAGGTTACTAATTCGTATATACCTTCCCCATATGAAGGAATCATTTAGCCCAGCTACTATACATCAACCTTTAAAGGGTACGATTGCACTACTTTAGACTTAATACTTACTCGATCGTTCATTTATAAGTTATTATTATAACTCGGCTAAACTATTTATGAATTTAGGAGACTTAATATATCATTTCAGCAACCTGAAACAAAACTGTCTTCCCTTCCTACCTTTATCAGTTTCCATTTCAGCAAGCTGAAACAAAACTGACCTCTCTTCTTGACATTTTAGTTTTCATTTCAGCACCCTAAATTGTTCATTTTAGGAAGGTGAAATACCCTTTTGTACGAAAATACCAAATCAGATTATTATTTTTCTATCCTTTGGCCAAACATATATACATATAATCCATACACAAAAACAATTTTTCTGGAATTTTTCTACTCCCTTAAGTATTTTTCAAAAATCCATTTCTATTTAATTTCTTAAGAAATTAGCTACCTCATGCTTAACTCTAGAAATTATCAACTCTTGGCGGGATCTTAAACGTATTAATGTGAGCTTTCAATTTAAATTTTGTGGCCATCAGAGTTATAAAACTCCATTTATAGCCATTTTTGTCAAAAAAAAATACAAATATTGAAATGGTCATAACTTGACCAATTTAAGTCGGAATGAGCCCATTTTTGGACACAAGCTACTTTATCTCATATATGTTTATGTCCCAAAAGATTGGAGTTTATTTTAGAAATTAAGTTACCGAAAAAGCCCCTGAGAGTTTTGGACAGCAAGTTTTTTGTCAATTTTCAGTTTTGGTGTCCTTTGCTAAAAATAGTACACAAGGAAATGTACATGAAATTTTTCAATGATTCCACTTGAAAATATTAGAAGACTCATAGATCTAACTTTAAAAATTAACCACACTCAAAAAGTCAAAATACAATAGGAGATATGGTCGTTTGAATTTCATGTTGTATTTTTTAAAAATCTAATTTTTCATTCTTGTTGATTTCTAAGAAAACTTTCATATCCTTACCCATTCACCAACATAATCCATCATAAAATATCATAACAAAAACTAATACATCATATATTCATAGATCTATCATGATCCATGATCTATTTCACCAAAACTAACCAAACACAAGATTAATCACAATCAACTAATTTCTATTTCTTAGTTTAGATCCAACTTTTGATCCATAAAAGGGTTAGATATAAACTTGAAACACTATTAAACACATAGATCTAAGGTTTTAACCTTAAGATCATAACTTTACAAAAATCAAAACTCAAATCAAACCAAAAAGGAATTAAACTATAATAAGTAGGAATTCCTTTATACCTTAGCTTGATTCTCCTCTTCTTCTTCCTAAGATTTGGTTAAGAAGCTATGAAACATCAAAACTCTCCTCCCTCTCTCCTCTCCTTCATGGCCCGAAACCTCCCCCCCCCCTCTATCTCTCTTGCTTTTGCTAGCTTATGAGATGAAATAGAAAAGAATGAAATGAAATGAAAGTAAATGATATACTTGATTTGTTAGTTAGTAAAGGTGAATAGATACAAAGTGTATATCTATCCTAATCTACCAAGCTCTTACTCTTCCTCTCTCTTTAATCATTAACATGTGCTTGCAAGCTTTTGCTAACTTTAGACTTGGTAAAAGAGGTTGGCTCCTTTACAAAAGTGACACCTAGCAAAATAGTTCACCAACTAAAGTACCTCATCATTACTTACCTCCCCCTTTTTCCTTCTCCAAATTTCGGCCAAGAGGCCTTATTTGGCCCATTTTGTTTACTTTTTTAAGGCCCAAATAGCTTACTAAGTATCCAATAAGTCCTCACTCAATGGGCCATCAATTGGGCTACTTAATTATCTTGGGGCTTGCAATTTTAATTCTTAGGCCAGGTAATCCACATGTTTCCATACTCTTTAATTTTATACTTATTCAATGACTTAAATACTCTTCCTCAAGTTGGCTAAGCTTGGGCCAATCTTGGGCTCACACTTAATTTCTTTTGGGCTTGCACTTTACTAATTTACTTACTAATTAAAATAGACTTGGGCTTCCACCACTAATTAAATTGGGTCATTATTATACTTGCCCCATACATGATATATTGGGCTACTTATTTAATTGCTATCAAATTAGCTACAAGTCCAATGCTTAAATAAACAATTGAGCTACAAATTGTGCTACTTAAATTACTTACTCTCCTTAGTCCAATAAATCTATTATCACTAGAACTAATGCTCAAAATATTTGGCATTTACATATTCTTAATTATCTTTATATATAAAATAAATATATACACATTATATAATGTATATTTGTTTAATCACATACATCTTTCTCACAAGTCATCACATATTCTATTAGTTTATTAACTAAATAGCCATAATTTGGCTTAATGAGTTATGACTACTCACATAATCATACAAGATAACCTATAGGTTGAGACATATTTTATAAATATCTACATTTTTAATTTCCTTCATAAAATTTCTTACACCATTTAGTTCACATCAATTTATAGGTATCGTAGTACCTTATCTTAATATTCCTTCAAGTACATTTAAATTCATTCCTAGGGTTTAGAAATTTTTTGTAACCTATATATTCTCTATTCTCATTCGAATAGTAAACCATATAGGTTCTTCTTTAAAAAATTTAAATTATTCCTCTATTTCCACTCTAAGTTTATCCTTTAACCTTTATTTTAATCATTCAAGATCTTATAAATTTTTGGGTTGTCACAATTAATTTAGCTTAATAGGAAGTGTATTGATTTAGATGAAACAATATGTGAAATTGTAGTCTCATGTCTTCATTATCTAGTTTCATTCTAGGGATAGTTAGTATTAATTTAATTGCATATTATTATTCAAAATACTAAATCAATCATTTAAAAAAGATTAAGTTGGTTACGGGTTAACTGTTTGGTGATTTTTATTAAATAATTCCTCTGTGGGATCGATACTCTACTCACTCTGTATTACTTGTTGATCGTGTATACTTGCACGCATATATTGATTGTAGAATATGACCAACAAGTGTTTTGCGACGGTGCCGGGGAATTAGTTTAATAATTGTTGCCATCATTAATTCAATCAAAGTAGTTTTAATTTAAATATTTTTTATTTATTTGTAATTCTCTTCCGATATTTCTCTATGTTCAGGTACCATGGATGACTTTGCTTATCAATGGCCATATACGAGAATGACTCAACCAAGGGAAATAGGGATTGATGAACTCACTGCACTTTCTGCATTGTCAGCACAACTTGAGACACTTTCAAAGAGGTTGGATGTTCTTGTAGCCAAACGTATTCGAAGGATAGCATAGTTTATAATTATTGTTCTGGCAACCATCCCAGTCATCAATGCACCGTCAATTTTGGACTGGGACAGTGGTGGTGATTCCCTCAACAACTATGCTTATGCCAATTATCATCAAGATTGGGGGAATCACTCGAATTCTTCATGGAGCTACATTTATGAAAATCAAGTCTATGCTCCAAGTCCAACATATCCACCGGAATTCTCATGTCCACCTCCAATGCCGCAGGAAGAAAATTCAAAATTGGAGGAATTCATATCTAGATCATAGAAGACCAAGAAGAGATGATGCTAGTCAGAAAATCGAGCCAAAATCTTAATAATCAGATGGAACAACTCATCAATGCCTCAACCAATGGTCCTCAATACATTTATTCCGAGATTGAAATAGAAAATTCAAGATTGGAGGAATTGTGGTCCAAGTTCATAGTATCGAATGAGGAGAGGAAGATTAATCAAAAGATGTCAATTCAAAATCTTGAGAACCAGATAGAGAAAATGTTCAAATCCTTAAACACATCCTAAAAAACACTTGGCTTTATGACATGGATTTCGAAACTGATGGTGAGCCAGAGCCAAATCTACAACTAGTTGAGCCATAAGATGTCAAAAATTGGAGACAAGTGGGGATAAGGAAAATGAGGCCATCAAAGATCTATCTTTAAGTGCTAATGAAGATGACCCTATTTTATTAGTGCCCCAAGTGCCTTCTCCATCAAAGTTCAATAATCCAGTTTGTTTTACAAAATCGTGTCCGCTTGGTAGTCACGTTGTCGGCAAGCTCTTTATGACATGAGAGCTACTACAAATGGAGCCATGGTGGGATGAAAAAGAGAAGATAGAAGAAGACCCACTGTGTTTGACAACCCTCAATGCCCCAAGCTAATCACAGACACAATGGAGGAAGCACCTAGCTATGTGACATTCAAATTGGAGACTTATCTACAAAAAGCATGCTAGGTGACTTTGATTCACTATCTATTACAAATGGGAACCTCCTAAAGCATACATTGCTTCTGATGGATGGAGGGTTCCTCAAATTTCGCAGGGGAATTGGATAGCTTTGACATGACGTTGTCGAACTGAACGACTACAAACTAAGCGCTCGATGGAGGAACCCCATCCAATTTTTTCTCCCTCTTCGTTTAAGTCTCATTACATATCCAATCACTTCTCCCTCTATATTAATTCTTTGTACTTTTAATATTCTTATTAATTAGGATTTGTATTTTAAGTTTTAATAAGTTTACTTTTGTGCTCATGTTCAAGCTCAATTCAATTGCTATAAGAGTGCAATATCAACAAGAAGTTAAGTTTTATGTTTTAGTATAATTGCATTCTAGTTAAGTTTTATGTTTCATTTAGTTTAACTTGTTAGTTTATTTTGAGAATTAATAAATAAAATTTACAAAAATATTGCTTTATCTATTACATTTAGTTTGTTAAGTCATATTGCATGAATCCAAGTTTTTAGTTGTTTTGAATTTCATTTCGCCTATGATGAGATTGGAATTGCATGATTTTTGAACAGTTTTAATTACTAAGGCATAGTTATAATGTTATAGTATGATGCGAATCTTAATATGTTTGAAACTGATGTAATCGGATAGCACTATAAATAACCATTAAGATTTGCTTAGTTTCAATGGTCACATACTTGTCTTTTGGTGGGAAATTTATATTTTAATGAAAGAGATTTAATAAACAATTAGTAATGACTAGGATGACACAAAAGCTTAAGTTTGGGGAAAAACAAAGGGTATCTGCCATAAAAAAAAATAAGAAAAAATGAATAAACGCTTTGGCTATTTTAATTCTGTGGCCTTTGATACTTGAGTAAGTACCCCTAAGGGATGTCTCTACACCTAGCTCCCTAAAGCTGTCTGGTTTGGGAGTTCGTTGGCAAAATCTCGCTACACAGGTATCACTGAAAAGCCTAAGAGGACTAGATATGCACAGTCAGGTGTAAATGTGGGAAAGTATGATCATCGCTTCATGAGTGAATAAAGGCTAATAAACCCCTATTGACTCTTAGCAAAGTTGATGCGTATTTTGGTTGGAGGTTACTTATTTGCCACCTTTCTTGAGTTTAAAACTGTATTTTTCCCCTCTAAAAAGCTATTATGAGAAGTATTTGACTGTAGCAGTTTAATGGTTACTAAGCAC
>JAINUT010001331.1:0-45962 GCA_020205555.1 Panax stipuleanatus | reverse complement strand
AACTTTCTGATTATTATTCCTACATCATATCAAATGATGCATAGAATATATAAAATACATTTTGAAAATTTCAAATTATTTTTGTCTATCTGAAGCAATTAGCATAGACATATGAATAATAGCACTATTTTAAAAATTCGTTGGTTTATTCATTTGATCCAATGTTTTTCAAGAAAACAGAAGTGCAACATCAGCACGAAGTCAATAAATTTCGAAAATCTAGCAAAGCTAGGAGATTTAGAATATAAAAATTTTCTCCATCAATATAAATCTTTACTCCATCGTTTCATTACTTAATCATTCTATAAATCTTCAACACATCAATGCTTTCTATACTATAACATTTCTATATCTAGTATAGTTCATCAAACTTACCACACTTTGGAAGTTTAGGAACTTGCCACAATAATATGAGTTTAAGAACTTGTCCTAGCAATACGTAGTCCAAGAACCTATCAAGGATTATAAATACGCTTAGGGGTTCAAAAATATACATACAATTATGAGTCATGAACTTACCATAAGTATGAGTTTTAAGAACTCGTACCTAATCTTAATATCATTTAATCTAATCTTAATTGTTTCTAACTATCAAATATAATATGAGAAAAGAATCACCTTCTCGTCATATATATCGATAGCGCGACACTAGCATTCCAACGATTATCAAAATGATAAACCAAGTGTTAACACAATACCATTGCTCATACAAAGGTTTGTACAACTCAGCCACCACATGAGTCCTCAGTTGAAATCTCACTTAACTCTATCTTGCTCATAACTTCTCGCTCTATACTCGGAACAGATTTCCTGTATCTTATCATTTATAACTCCTCGTGAGTTTATCTCATACTATATCATAGTACATTCTTTTTATAGCATCAAATTATAACTATTCAATCATTACAGACCATCTGCCTTTATAATTTTAAAAGATCACGCCATGATCTTATTCTATAATCTCCCTATGATTTTTTTCTTATCTCATTATTGTTTTGTTTTACAATCTTCTTATCTTTACCTATCATCATGTCATCTCATGATTTCATTATGCTTTTAGTCTTATAGACCTTGTCTATTCATCATTATTCGTCATCTTGATTATTGGAGTTAAGTAACTCCTTATTCTTATCTTTACATCTCTTCAACATTCTTCTTTGAATCTTCTTGTTTATTTATTAATTCTTCCTTTAAGAATTTTTAATTCATTCATATAGTTTAATATTTTATTCGAGTTTACTCCTCATCATTCTCATCTTCTTCTTATAATATTTTTAGGACTTAACGCATCATATACTTCTACGTATGTGAAAAGAATCACCTTTTCATTATACGTAGCTTAAACTTAACTTCTTATAACCTAAGATCATAGCCTAAGGTACTCTTACCTAAGGTGTATAACCTATCAGCTCTGATACCAACTGTAACGACCCCAAAATTCATACAATATAATTCTCATTCTCGATCGTTAACAATACAACTTTATTCTAACTTTACATCATTATTCGATATTACAATCACTACAAAAATGCGAAATAATTAAAACTTTTATATATATATTTATTTCTTTGTTTTCCTGAATCACAACCTTTACATAATATATCTTTGATTCAATTCTATTACATGAATCGTTTCATCGAATTACTATACAAAGTTTTACATCACAAAGCAATATCCACCATACATAGGATAGCTCAACTTGCAATTCAACAATTACATTACAGTCAAAACATTAAATACATTCTCATCTAAAATAAGTAATCTTTGTGAATATGGATCTCTATAATTCACTTAGCACGTATCCTTACCTTGAAACCTTAACCTGCAAAAATTGTTATTTATAAGAGTGAGCTCGACAGCTCAGTAAGATCTAATAGCTTTCATGCATCACGTAGCACATAAATAACATGCTCATCTTATACATCATAATTATTAGACTAACATATCATGCATGCTTCAATTCATATAACAAGTAAAACGATTGAGTTCCTTACTCAATCAATATTGTTTACTCAATCAACGTAGTCATAAATTGACTTTAACGTTTCATGCATACAACATATATAACATATCATGCTCTTTGCAATACAATTTAAAATAGTTCATCATCAAGTTCACATAGAAAATAGGAACTGAAAACTTGTCTGGCTCGTAGATTACCAATTAACGAAAAATAGTTTATAATAATCTGCACTTCATGAATCCTACACAACGTATTACCATACGCATCAATTATTAGTCACATAGCAACGCTTATCAAACGTTTAAGTAATTTCTACTTTACCCTTCATAATTCTCTCCTATTTATTTTCTTAACACACACTGTCAAATTATATATATAATTAATTATAGACACTCAAAATTTTTCTTACCCCATTACTAACCCGGTAAGAGGGCAAAACTGTTAATCAATCCAAATTCGGCCACCAACGCCAATCCTTCAACCTAAATCTGATTCCCCATATCGATAATCAAGTTCTGACAGTCAATCGGATCCTCAATCAAGTTTTGACAGTCAATCGGATCATCAATCAAGTTCCGACAGTCAATCGGATCATCAATCAAGTTCCGACAGTCAATCAGACCATCAATCAAGTTTCGATAGTCAATCGGACCATCAATCAAGTTCTGACAATCAATCGGATCATCAATCAAGTTTCGACAGTCAATCGGATCATCAATCAAGTTCTGACAATCAATCGGACCATCAATCAAGTTTCGACAGTCAATCGGATCATCAATCAAGTTTTGACAGTCAATCGGACCATCAATCAAGTTTCGACAGTCAATCGGATCATCAATCAAGTTTTGACAGTCAATCAGACCATCAATCAAGTTTCGACAGTCAATCGGACCATCAATCAAGTTCCGACAGTCAATCGGATCATCAAGCTCAACCTCGGTCTCAACCCGAGAAGTCAGTTCAACCCCGGCAGCAACTTGGGAGGTATCAATCAACCCTGACCTCAATATCGGGCCGTAAAGCCAACCCCGGTCTTAATCTGGGAAGTCAAGGCAACCCCGGTCTCAACCCGGGACGTCAGGTCTGTAACGATTGAGATTTTATATAATAATTTTAAATATTTATTGTGTTAATTAAATATTTTATGTGATTTATTTATTGAGTTGAATAAATAAATTATGTGATTTTGTGGAGTGATTTAATTAAGTGTTATATATCAATTAAATGAATGTTTAATATTTAATTTAATTGATGTATATTAATTTTATAATATAGTTCTAATTTAATTGGGATAAATAAATTAGATGTATTATGTGATAAAGTGTTACGTGAATTGTAATTAGCGAGTAATTATAATTATGTGGTAATTTTATGTGATTAATTGATGTTAGATTTTAATTGATTAAATTAGATGATTAATATTTAATTAATTAAAGTGTGACATTAAGGTATGTGGTAAAATGAATTATTAAAATAAAGAAAAGGAGTTTTAAATTGTTTTGTCAAACAAGGCCCTTGTATTTGTTTTAAACCTATTTCTACCAAACGGGGCCTTAGTTACAAAAATATGTTTTTTTAAATAAAGGGTTTTACCCAAACAGAGCCTTATGGCTTTTGAATTTTTGTAACTGACAAGTTTTAAATTACTAATTATTACGTATTAAGTAATATAACTGTTATAAGATTATATGTATATTACGCTAAGTTATGTTACGTTAGAAAAGTTAGTCTAAAACTAAGAAAGGAGAAGAAGAAAGTACAAAGAAGAGACACTCTGTGATTTTTTTTCTTAACAAAGAAGGTTGAGAGGAGTTGGAATTCTGAGAAATAAAGGAAGATTATTAGAGCTATTCTTACCCTCTAGTAAAGCTTAATCAAGGATTAAGGTGATAATTCACCTCTTGTTTTTAGTTTCTTGTATTCTTGAGTTTTTGGTAAATAAATGGGATTGTAATTGATGAATTTGTTAATTACATGTTATATGAATAGAGGGATGTTGTAATTCATTACATGTATGCTATCAATGATTTGTTTTCAAAATCAAAGTACTGTAAAAATAAGTTTTATATGTGAAAATAGTGTTCTTATGGAATTTCATGTATTTGGTTGATTTTAGAGTAGAAATTTATGAATTATAAGTGTGAATTGTGCAAATTGGTAGTTGTTCATGTTACTAGCTGTTATAACAGAAATAATGTATGTATATAAAGTGGAATTGCTTGAGAAATTGAGTTACAGTGAATGGTTTTGAAAAATATATGAGTTTTTATGAAAATGTCAAAATTGAGTTTTTAAAACCTTTGATTTTCATTATTTGGACAAATTCAGTGATTGGTAGTATATATAGCATAAGTATTAAGGCATAGGTATGATTTACAGTGTCTGTGTTGCTACATTTTTCCGTTTGTTGGCTTGTATGGGTTAATAGGTGAAACAGGTTGCTGTCTGCCTCTGTCCGTGTTCCTGCGCAGTTGCGCCGGTAACACAGCCAGAAGCAGCGCAGCTGTGCCGGCTGCCTTTCACAGATTAAGAACCTGTGCAGCTGCTGTAACGACCCCAAAATTCATACAATACAACTCTCGACATCAGTCGTTAACAATACATCCTTATTCAGACTTTACATCATTAATCAATGATACAATCACTAAAAATACAGAATATTTAAAACTTTTATATTATTCCTTTTTTATTTCCCTGAATCTCAACCATTATCATTACATAACTTTGATTCAACTTTATTTCATGAATCGCTTCGTCAGAGTTATTATAAACTAAAACTTACAACCACGTTCAATAACCCTTATACATCGGGTAAAATTTAAACTTTACAACTCAACATCTGTTAACCATCATACATTATCAAATACATTATCTAAAACCTTAAACAGGGTTCAAAATAATAACAATTCAGCCAAAGTATATAAATCTGCATGCATTACATCTGATTCATTTCTTTCGAGTAGCACATAGCGTTACCTTGAATCCTTAACCTGCAAAAGTGATTATTTGCAAGAATGAGCTCGACAGCTCAGTAAGATCTAACAGCTTTCAAGCATCACATAGCACATAAATACATGCTCAACATACATCTCATAATAATTAAAGTAACATGGCATACATGCTTTACTTCACATAACAAATATAAAGATTGAGTTCCTTACTCAATCAACATTCTTTAATCAATCAATGTAGTCATAAATTGACTTTAACATTTCATGCTTACAACATATATACAACATATCATGCTCTTTACAAAACAATTTAAAACAGTTCATCATCAAGTTCACGTAGAAAATAGGAACTGAAAGACTTGCCTTGATCGTTGTTTACCAATAACAGTTTAACAGCTTACAGATATCTGCACTTCACGTGCCCTTTTGATTCCTTCTTAACCCAATTAAATGATGAACAAGGTTCTTTTCTTCTTGTTCTTCCAAAGCTCTTCTCCAATTCTCAGAGAATTCTCTCACTCACCCTCACTCCCAAATTTCCTTTTTACTAAAGAACAAGCTAACTGATGAGTCTTGTTTTTAACGTAAAAACTCAATTCCTTCATTGGTTACTAAACCCCAAAGGTCACAAGACCTTGTTTGGCAAGCTTCCTTAGGCACCCTTTTCAATTATTTTAATAATCTTTTATCATATGGTATATTTGTCACACTTAAATTTAATTAAATTATAATCTCTATTT
This sequence comes from Panax stipuleanatus, assembly GCA_020205555.1. Lineage (NCBI taxonomy): Eukaryota > Viridiplantae > Streptophyta > Magnoliopsida > Apiales > Araliaceae > Panax > Panax stipuleanatus. The sequence goes on along the minus strand of JAINUT010001331.1, from coordinate 40,308 downwards.
AGCCAACACAATGCTTAATAAGCTAATATAATTATAACTTTATTTAACAACCATTAATCCTCTAATTTAATTACTCAATTAAATTATACTATTTTCATTCACTTGATATCATCACACTTTAAACAAATTATTCCATAACAATCTCCAACTAAAATATTCATTTTAAACTTAATAAATATTCCAACTATTTACGAGATTCACAATCGTGTTACATTAACATATTACATTTATATGTAATATATATTACTCTCTCATTTTATCAAAACACATCATAATAAGAATTTTATCCCTTAAATTCTTATTTTAATTATTTTACATTAATCCACTATTTTAATTAAGTGAATACTCACATTATTTATAAGATTTAATCATAACAAATTCATTGCCACAAGGCATAATAATCAAATTATATTATTCCATAATATAATTCCCAACTTAATTAGATTAGCTTAATTCCCTTTTCAAATAATTCCATTCATCTTTTCCAATTGTTAAATTAAATTAACTACTAAACCTTATTCTTTCATCATATGAATATATATATATATATATATATATATATATATTCTATATTCATACCAAATCATATATCTCACAATATATAACACATATATACACATATCCAAACCCAAAATATCTCGTAATAAGAATTTTATTTATTAAATTCTTATTTTAATAATTTTCAAAAATCCGGGTTGTCACATCCTTCCCTTCTTATAAGGATTCCATCCTCGGAATCACCGAAACCCTACCTTACTTAGGTTTTCATCAAATCTCTTTAAAAAATATTTATCGTTGAATAACTTTAACACATTACCTTAATATAGGTTATACATATATATTCTACTACATCCATTCTTCAACAAATTTTAGGTTTTATTTCATAACCTTCAATTAAACACAATTATGTTTCAAATATTATATATTCTCTAACTCGTTCAATTTCTTTCTAAGGATCATTACCATATACTTTACAAGTCGAAGACATATACTTCATAATTCACTATCTTATAAGTATTCGGGTTATCATAGCTGCGCCGGTGCCAAGGCCTGTGGCTGGCTGTACAGAGGCAGTGAACTTGACTCATTTGTGCAGTTTGGTTTTTAGCCTTAGTGAGTTGCTGCAATGTTAATACTTATGTATCTAGTTGCAACTCTATATCATCAACATGAATTGGACAATTTCATATTTGGGAAAGAAAGAGATTTTGAAAACCTTAAAGTATTATGTGGATTATTGTGAATTGATTAATGTGTTATGTGATTATAATGTGAATAGATATATTCAGAGTAAAAGTTGTATCTAAATTATTATTTTGTAATTATAATGAATATTAGTTGATTTATTTTAATCAATTAGATGATAATTTAAATTATAATTTATGTAATTATAATTTAATAAATGTATGTTTAATTATGGATTATAAATTGATAATTGCATGATTAATTATAATTTGTGTAATTATAATGCATGATATAGTTTAATTGATTATAAATTATAATTTGTTTATAATTTAAAAGGTAATTATAATTTAAGTAATTATAATTTGATTAAGTGTTTGAATTATAATTATTAATTATAATTTAGCTAAATACATAATTTGATTTAATTATGTGTGTACGTATGTAATGTAATTAACTATGTGATGGTTGATTATTATTATTTATTTAATTAGAGTGAGTTAACCATGAGGGTTAACCATATATGTGAATTAGTTATGTGTTAACTAATTTAGGTTATTATGATTGAATGTATATAAGAAGTGTTTAAGTACGTGATTGAGTTAAGTAGCTTGCGCTTAAGGCAAGTCTTCTAAACCCTAAACTCGTTTATTTATTTAAATTCAATTATTCATTGTTTGAGATTGTTCGTTTATTGGACAAGTAACTATTGAAAGTTCATGATGTAACTAAAGTAACTTTGGCTTATTGTTCAAGCAAGGTTTGTATATTCTTTTCAGATGCTTTAAATTTACTTCTAAAGCATATGTTAGTTCGTAGTTCTTTCACTTACAAATTATTCTAAGTTATTGAAAGTAGATTCAACTAATCCTTAGTTGATGAACGTGAATTCTAAATTACCCTTGTAAGCTTATCCAAACCAAACTTTCTTTGGTGCGGACTTGTATTCAAAATACTGAGATGAACAACCCTAATTATTAGGGGAGGTTACTACGCGAAAGCGTTAAGATGTTAGTGCACAATACATGGTACAAGGGGCTGATCCCCCTAAGTACGAGTTAAGGTCCATAGTCTTATTGACTGTTAAAGGTTTAAATAGAAATGTTTATAACCTAGGACAAGAGTTCAAAGGTCTTACGACCCTCAGATGTATTCTATATTCGAATTTTAATGTTGATAGAGAATTATTATTCAATTCTTTATGGTTGAAGTAAGCTAAGTTATTAAAAACTTTTTAAAGATATTCTTTCATGTATTTATTATTGTTAAACTCCAGTGAGCTGTTGTTTGCTCACTCTTGCATTAAATAACAATTGTAGTTAAAGTTGATAATGTTGATGCCCCGTCTACTAGTAAAGACAAGGGGAAGCAAAATAAGTGAAGACTTGTTTTATTATTTTTAAAATGATTGTAATAGACTTTAATATTATGTTTTATTTTCCGCACTTATTTATTATGTCAAGGCTAGATTAAACCCTGGGATGATTTTCGAAAGGTTGTAACCTTTGTTTTAAGGGAGATTTCATTATTTTAATTAAAGGTGGTAATTTATTTTGATATTATATTGGGTAGATGTTGTTATAGTTAGAAAGTGAACACCAAATCATGTGAAATGAAGTACCCGAATTTGGGGGTGTCACATGTTGGTATCAGAGCTGTAGGTTATGAAACCTTAGGTGGGGGGAAAACCTTAGGTAGTAGACTTATAGTAAGATCGAAAAGATAGATGTGATAGGTAAAGATAATAAACTACCTTATGTGTTATGTGTTTATATTTTTGTATTCGAAGAGTGACGATTCGATATCACATAATAATAAACTTTAAAATTCTTTTGTCAGGATGTCGAACGTTGGAAAACCTAGTCAGGCTAGAGAGGATGTACCTCAGGTTCCTAGGGAGGAGGAGCCCCGGGACATCCATGTTGTCTGGGAGCAGCTGGTTAGGAGAGAGCCATCTCCAGTGATCACCGTAGCTGGTCGGGAGCGTGAGCTGACACCTATTCTAGAGGAAGAGGATGAGGGCGATTCTGAAGAGGAGGAGGAGGAGGAAGAGGATCCCGAAGAGGAATTCCCACCTCACTCTACTAGTGCTGAGATGTACGAGGCAGTCTATGACAGTAACATGGAGCTTCATGGACGAGTCAGAGAGCTCAAGGAAACCATCCAGCAACGTGACGAGACTATCGAGGATATGGCGAGTGACTTAGGAGATGCACAGTAGAACTTAATACACATAGAGAATGATCGAGATGAGGCACGAACAGAACTAGCAAAGCGGAAGTAGGACATCCAGGAGGAGTCGACGAAGCGTGCCAGAGCTGAGGAGATAAGCTTGAGGGCTACTCAACGAGCCGATCGAGCTGAAGATGAAGCTGAAGCTAAGAGGGCCAAGCTGAGGGAAACAGAGTAAGCTTTCCATACAGCGATAGAAAGAGCCCAGGATCGTGTTTTCTATTACCCAGCTCAGTTCCAAGGTTTACCATGGTACGTGGTGGATCGAAGAACGGCGTTTTGGGTGATGGAAGAGGAGCGCAGAGAGGCTGTACGACGTCTTAATATGTCTAGGTAGTAGAGCTTTTGTTACGTGTTGCTTTTTGTAATAAATAATATAAATCCCATAATTGAGATAAGAATGGGATGAGTTAATAATGTAATCCTATAACTTTTTCAGTTCAGGAAGAATGATGTAAATAACAGAAATGTTATCTGATTGATGTTTTTTTAACTACGAGTAATGAATAAAAGAAGTTTATTGACGTGCTATATGTTCTATGTGAATTGAATTGTTTAAAACCTTTAAGCATGAACTTGAATATTTAAAAATTGAATAAAGGATCTAATAATAATATTTTCTTAACAGAAAATGCCTCCTAGAAGAAGACCAACGCGTCAAAACCCTGAGGGTTCGATGAACAATAACAATAACGATGGGACGAATCCCAACTCAGTTCAACAGTTGGTGAACCTGTTGACAGGAGCTCTTGTGAATCAACCGCAAGTGCAGGGTACGACGTTCAAGGAATTCAATGCAGTAGGACCGCCTGAATTCAAGGGATCGACCAACCCTATTGAGGCTCAGACGTGGGTGATGGAAATGGAGAAGGTCTTTGACGTAGCCAGAGTAGGTGAAGACCAGAAGACAGCGTTCGCGGCTTTCATGTTGAAGTCGGATGCTAGCTTTTGGTGGCAGGCTAGTAAGACCCGAGAGGGAGAGGGAGTCATAGTGTGGGAATGTTTCAAGGAAATGTTCTACGAGATGTACTTCCCAGTGAGTTCGCAGGACCAGATGGAGGTCCAATTCCTAGAGCTTAAGCAGGGAGGGATGACGGTGTCTGAGTATGCTGCTAAGTTCAACGAACTGGCCAGGTTCGCTACTTACCAGGTCAGTACTGATGCTAGAAAGGCGAGGAGGTTTGAGCAGGGACTGAAACCCTGGCTCTACAGCAAGGTTTCCATATTCCATCTTAACACATTTGCAGCTGTGCTGGAAAAGGCCATACTTATTGTTGGAGGAAACGAAGCGGTGACAAAGTTTAACCAGGATAATAAGAAGAAGAACGAAGTGGAAAGCAAGGCTGCTGGTAGCAGCGCTGTGAACCAAAAGAGGAAATGGACTGACAACACCTCTGCTGGGAGTCAACAAGTAAGCCAACAGAAGAGGAAGTTCAAAGCATGTGCGACATGCGGTAAGAATCACACTGGCATGTGCATGAAAGGGAAGCGGGTGTGCTTCAACTGTGGTCAGGAAGGCCACATTGTGCCTAATTGCTGTAATACCCGAGAAGTTCCATATATTATTAAATAAATATATTAATGGAAATGAGAATTTATTTGAATATAAATGATTTTGTGTTATGAGATGAATTAATTCAATTATATATAATTGAATAATTATAATAATTGAGAAATTGGTGGAGTTTGTGATAAACTCGTTGATTGCCTTGTGTGGCACAGTGGCGTAATATAAGAATGATTATATTAATTTAAGCGAACAATTAATCTATATTAATTGTTAATCGAAGAATATTAATTAACTGTTATAAAATACTAATGAGGATTGATTAATAATATGTGATTATTATTATTGCAAGAAACATAATAATAATGAGCAACGTGTTTATAAATATAATAAGATTTATATCAAAGTGATAATTAATCATATAAGGGTTAATTAAATTGTTATGGAGGTTAACAATTATATTGATATGTACAAATGTGCAATACTTGAATATATAAAGTATATGGAATACAACTATATTATATAGTGTAGAGAGACACTTAAGTGTGACCATGCATGTATATACATAAACTATGTTATATAATGCAATGCGAATATATTACACATAGAAACTGTATATTACATGAAGTATAATGTGATTATGTTATATTAAAACTATATATTAGGAATACATGATAATGCCTATGTGACAAGGTGAGTGTGTTTACAGTAAAATAATGTATCATGGATATATTATAAATAATTGTTGATTAATACAATTTAATAATATATGATATAATGTAATGTGGTAGTATCCGATTGTATTATATCAGTAAGATAAACGTACATGGATTATATGTGTGTAAATTACACTTATTACATTATGTGAAGTACATTGTGATTTAAATTATAACCTAAGAGTACATATATATATAACATATGTATATGGTGTGTATATACAAGTGTAGTATTTGCAAATGCTGAGGAGTTAAATCAATTGTCTCATTTTAAGTGTTCCATTTGCTCTTCACGTGCTTGACATACAGCTAAGGCCTATTCCTTCTTCTTCTCCCCAAACTCAGCAACTAGCATTTCATAGCTCATGATTGTGGAGGGAGTGGGATTCATGATGAATCCAACCACTAATTACCTACCCTTTGATAACCTTCATGCATTCCTATAATCCGTTAGTTTGATATGGGATACAATTGCTTTGTCTGTATAATGGGAGTTCTATAAATATAGCCTCATCTCCTTCACATTTCTTTTGCTGAGAATTTCTGGCAAGGAAAGTAGAGAGTGAGTGTCCATATATATATATATCAGTTAAAGAGGGAGTGAGGCAGCAATAAGCTCTAGCAGAAGGTATAATACAATTTCCATATTCTTCACTTTCATTTTCTGTCAAAAGAACTCCATTGTTGTTCTCTGAGTTTTGTTGAAATTCTTGATTATGCCAAATTGGATCATGATTGGTTTGTAGAACCCTTATATTATTGTTATATGAACATACGCACATGATAGAACCACTGAATAGTCTTTCATTTCCATTGTTCCTCTTTAATTTCTGTAAATACATGAAATTCGTGAAATTAGTTAGAGTTCGTAAAATTGGGAATTGATAATTTCTATTGACTGTTATATAAGCATATATGTATGTGTTAGTAAGTTAAACAAGTCTAATAGCATTTGGGTATGTTGAAATCGATGAAATGGGAAATTTTTGGTCGGATTTCGCTGCAGTCTGAACTGCAGAAAACTGCCTCGACGCCGCAGCGCCGCAGCCCGCGCCGCAGCGCCACACGCGCCGCAGCCCGCGCCGCAGCGCCGCACGCAGCGCCACTCGCGCCGCAGCGCCAGTAGTGAGCTGCTGAGCCGCGCCGCAGCGCCAGCCTCTGTGTTCAGTTTTTCTGCATTCTGCAACAAAACTGTTATGAACTAATTGTTTGATTTTTGTTTAAACAAGCATGGAAGCATGATTAATACATATATATAAACCTAATGAGGCAATGTGAGCATGTTTTAGTATATTAGCATGCATGGTTAACCAAACGACATATAGTTTGAAAACGAACTTAAAGTTTCATGAACGACGTTAACATATATGAAGCATGTTAATATTCTGACTTTCGAGACATGTTAGTATGACCTAGAAACACATGAAATGCATACTAACTTATGTATATAGGTTCCGTGATATAATATGGACATGTGAACCCAACTAGTGCACCTTTCTAACAAAAATACAAGTTTTGAAGGTTGATATTGACATGTAAAAACCATGTATACATTCTGACTTTTCGAGCATGTATATATACCATGATTAGTTGCCATGATTAAAGTTTAGCATGAACAAAGCATGTTTTCAAGATAATAACAATGCTAGCTACATATATGCAATACGAGTACTCATGAGCATGACTAATACAAGTTATATGAATATCTTATGTGTTTAAAAGCGACCATGTTAGACCATATGAGTTCGTGTCCTTGAATGGCTTTAAGTATTAACTTAAGAACCTATACCATGTACGATTGGATTTGGAAAAGTTATACGAGCATGTAAAGTATCCTTTAAATATGAATACATGCTACGTGATATTATATGATGTTACTTGAACCCGATTTTGACGGTTAACTTAAGGAGATGCCGTAACTTGCTAAAATGAAATATATTTAGTATTGATTGTGGTCTTATGAGATATTAATAATATGCAAGCATGTTTGCTAATTGTTGAGATCTTATATAATATGAGAATGCGTTTAAACTCTAAAGAAGGAACGTTAAGGATAGAAATTATATCCTATATAACTGTGTAGCTAGGTAAAACTTAGCTTATGTGTTGATCGTATATTCAAAGAGAAAATGTGAAGTTAAATTATATGACTAATGAATATCATATATATACGTAACTGTATTACGATAGGAATTCGAAAGTGTTGATTTCTTTTCGTGGATAAACTACGCTAAAGGCAAGTTCTCTTACTTACACTCTTTTAAAGTGCAAGTATCCTAACCGACGCATTTACTTTATGCAAGGAAATCTATGATTGTGAAAGTTTCCTAACTTATACTTTTTACTATGCAAGTATCCTAAAACCTTGCACTACTTTATTTAACGGATATCGTAAGCGAGTATCTAAACCTTATCTCTTTGGATACGAATATTCTATCTTTGTATATTGCGAACTAGTTTCCTACTTAATCGTTTGAATTGAATTAGCATACTTGAACTCTTATTTCATTAAAGCTATTATTCATGTTGAACTTAGTGTTGTTCTTGAATATTGTGAAAGTGTCTATGCCATTTGATTCGGCTAGACTTACATTATTGAAAAGCGACCCAAAACCAATTGATTGGTGCGGGATCTTATATATGACTGAGAAGAACAAACTATAACTGTCGGAGAACCGACGCGCGCACTTGAGTATGATTGATTGTTATGCATAACGAGGGTACTTTAGGCTGATCACCTGTTGTATCTGTTTTTGTTGGATTTTCAGTTTATTACTGTCAAATCCTATGGAAGTTCATAGTCCTTAGTGACGGCTCAGTATTCAGTTATCTTGAAATCTTGAATTGATTTATTATTGAATCATATTGATATTATTCTGTCCTTAGTGACTGTTATTGAGAACTGTTGATATTCTTGCTATCCTTGAACTATCAAACTTTCCTATACCCTTTCGAGAATTGAGAATTATATCATTTACCCTTGTTGTATATTACTTGCTGAGCAATTTGTGCTCATTCTTGCTTTTTCCTAAAACATTTCAGTTAAGGCAGAGCATGGCGAACCTTCGGGCATTGATAAGGGCAAGGGCAAGGCTACCAACTAGCTTGTCTCTTTTATGTTTTAATATTTTAATGTTGTATTAAGATAATGTAGTAAGACTGGATTTGATTATGTTTAAGCTTAAGTTAGATTATGTAATAAGTCATTTATTGATATTATTATGTTATCTATTAAGTACTGTAGGTTGCGAGACTTGGGGGAATAATTATAATAAATCATTGTAAATTATTCTAGAATAGAATTTCCGCTGTGATTGTGCAATATTTAGTTATTATTATTGTGATATATTACCATGAGCACGTGATGAACCGAATTCGAGAGACCAAGTGGCGGTTTTAGAATTTGGGGGCGTCACAGGTTGGTATCAGAGCTGTAGTTATAAACCTTAGGAACGAGTGTCCTTAGACTATAACTTAGGCGAACTTAGAAGTTAGGAAGGAGATAAAACTCATGTAGAGTTTTCCTTGAGAGACTTAGTCTGTTATGAAATGTAACTTCATTCTATACAATGAACTTATATTTTGTTTAACATTCTAATGGAGATGCTATTTCTTGTCTTGTGTTTGTGAGTGTAGGATGGCAGACACAGGGGTACCTAGTAGAGGTGCAGAGGAGGAGCCCAGGGATATACACGTAGTATACGAGGCACCTCTAGAGGCTACACCAGTGCAGGCAGTTGCACCATCCGAGTTTGATGACGAGGATGAGATCGAGATTGAGATAGAGACTGATCCAGAGGAGGAGCCGATGGAGGATGAGCCAGTAGAGGACTCTGATGAGGCTACTATAGAGGAACAGATGTTAGGCGAGTACGAGGAGCGTATTCTAGAGTTAGACTGTAGAGTTCAAGAGCTGGAGGCAGAGGCCCACGAGAGAGAGTCTGAGTTCCAGAAGCTGAGGGATGAGGACCACCAGAGGAAGCTGGCTATGCAAGAGTTAGAGGTGGAGATTGCCTACCGTAGGGAGGCAGGGATCCAGATGGGGACTCTATTTCACAGGTCAGTGGCTAGGAATGTAGATTTGGCAGAGAAGCTAGAAGAGGTTGAGCAGAGGGAGCTGAGTGAGAAGACTGAGAAAGAGGCACTCCGTACTCAGCTAGAGTTGGAGGTGATGGATAGGTTACACTTCGAGGAGAAGTGGGAAGCGTCCAATGAGAGAGCCGACGACCTTGAGGACGAGGTCAGGTGCAAGAAGAGAAAGATGAACAAGATGGGGTATGTGTTCCGTTCAGCTTTTGAAAGGGTGATTGATGGTGTGTACCACTACCCGGCAGAACAGGGACAGACTCTACATACCTTGAGCCGAGAGCTGGTTGCGTATATAGCACAGTTGGAGTACAAGAGCGCAGTGGAGCGCGGGATGATGGGATGAGATTTCCTTAGTCAGTCTAGTGGTAGTACTAGTTGTGTCTTTATGTATTGTATATACTATGTTGTAATCCCGATCTTTTGTGTAAGATGTGGGATGATGATGTAAACCCCGAGTTAGCTTTTGTTAGAGGGGTAGTATGGTAGTAGGTTGGTATATTCCCCGTCTTTTGTGATATTAGGGGATATATGTGATAACATTTATAGCAGTATGCTAGGAAAATCATGTAATGAAAATGAAATGGCATATGAATATAAATGGAGTTGATTTTAGAAACGTGTTATAAATTTATTCTTTTAGTATTAAAAGAAATACTTAAGTGATATACTTGAATAATAATAAAATGAAAAATTGTGATGCAGATAATGCCGCCCAGACGTAGATTGACAGCACCCGAAGAATCTGTTAACAATGAGAGAGAACAAGTAGACCCGATCCAGAAACTGGTAGACTTGTTAGGAGAAGCCTTAAGGGGAAGGAACAATGAACCCGTTCGCCCGAACCCTCAAACTGTGCCAGTAACAACCTTTAAAGACTTTAAGAGTGTAGGACCCCCGGAGTTCGAGGGAACTACCGACCCAATCGTCGCACAAACGTGGATCAAAGAGATCGAAAAAGCTTTCATTATAGCTAGCGTAGGCGAAGATCAGAAGACGGTGTTTGCCACGTACATGATGAGGGGAGAAGCGAACTACTGGTGGGAGGCTAATCAACAAAGAGCTGGAGAAGGGATAATAGCTTGGGATAAGTTTAAGACACTGTTTTTCGAGAATTACTTTCCGAAGAGTATGAAGAATAGGATGGAGGTGAAATTCCTAGAGTTAAAACAAGGTGAGATGACGGTGGCGCAGTACGCGGCTAGGTTTAACGAGCTAGCGCGATTTGCGGAGCACCAAGTTGGTGATGAAGAGAGGAAGGCTAGACGCTTTGAACAAGGGTTGAAGCCATGGCTGTTCAATAAGGTATCAGTTCTTCAAATTGATTCCTTTGCAACATTACTGGAGAAGGCAATCATTGCGGAAGGCGGCAGTGAGGCCTTAAGTCTGTATAACAAAGAAAAGAAAGGAAAGAATACTGGAGGAGAGAATCGTACGGGAGGAAGCAGTAGCGGAGGAAGCAACTTGGGAAAGAGAAAGTGGGAGAACAACAACAACAACAAACACAACAATAATAATCAATCAGGGAATTTTCGTGGAGGTTTCAAGAAGAGGGCTGAAGGATGCCCGAAGTGTGGGAAGAATCACCAGGGCGAGTGCTGGAAGGGACGTGGCACTTGCTACAACTGCGGACAGGAAGGGCACATCTCGCCCAACTGTTTGAAACCGAAAAAGATACAAGGATGCTTTGCGTGTGGCTCGACGGAGCACCGAATTAAGGACTGCCCAAAGAAGGGAAGTGGGGGGGGTAGTAATCAGCAAGGAGGCAACAAGCTGATGATCGGTGGACCGGCACAATCCAACCGCCCAACCGCCAGAACCTTTAACATGACCGTCCAAGACGCAGTGGCTGCGAAGGACGTGGTGTCAGGTATAATCCCAATCAATGATATAAATGCTTATGTATTATTTGATTCGGGTGCCACCTGTTCTTTTGTATCTGAAGAATTTGCTAGTAGACTTAGTACACCCCGTGAACGATTAGAAAATCCTTTGGTCATAGAAGTTGCTAATAAGGAAGTGATCCCTGTAGAATACGTTTATCGAAATTGTCACGCAAATATTAGTAAACATGAACTGAGCGTAGACTTGATTCCTATTAGATTGGGAGAATTTGACGTAATACTGGGAATGGATTGGTTGTATAACCATGCTGCGATAATTGACTGTCAGAACAAATGTGTGAACCTTCAGACTCCGAGTAAGTCTAAGGTAGTGTTTTATGGTAGCTCATCGCTTAAGCAATCGTGTTGCGTTACGATGATGCAGGCCAAGAAATTGTTAAGGAAAGGATGTGGAGGATATTTAGCTTACATCGTTGATACTCGGAAGAAGGGAGTAGAAATTAAGGATATATACGTAGTTAATGAATTCCAAGATGTGTTTCCGGACGATCTGCCTGGTCTTCCGCCAGACAGAGAAATCGAATTCGTAATAGACTTAGCACCGGGAACGGCACCGATTTCGAAAGCTCCATATCGTATGGCGCCAGTAGAAATGAAGGAATTAATGATGCAATTGCAAGAATTATTGGATAAGGGTTACATTCGACCGAGTGTTTCTCCTTGGGGAGCACCAGTACTATTCGTTAAGAAGAAGGACGGATCAATGAGGCTCTGTATCGATTATCGAGAATTGAATAGAGTAACGATAAAGAACCGGTATCCGTTACCGAGGATAGACGACTTGTTTGATCAACTGAAGGGAGCAAAGTGTTTCTCAAAGATCGACCTACGAACAGGATATCATCAACTGAAGGTACGGGATGAGGACATACCAAAGACTGCGTTTCGAACCCGTTATGGACACTACGAGTTTTTGGTAATGTCATTCGGATTGACTAATGCTCCGGCAGCATTTATGGACTTGATGAACCGAGTTTTCAAGCCATACTTGGATAAATTTGTAGTGGTTTTTATCGACGACATTTTGATCTACTCAAAGACAGAGGAAGAACACGCCGAACATCTGAAGATTGTTTTGGAGGCACTAAGGAAGGAGAAGATGTATGCAAAATTTTCTAAGTGCGAATTTTGGATGGAGAAGGTTCAATTCTTAGGCCACGTGGTGGATAAGAATGGAATCTCTGTAGACCCTGCGAAGGTTGAGGCAGTAAGTAATTGGGAACAACCGAGAACACCGACAGAGGTGAGAAGCTTCTTAGGGTTAGCTGGGTACTATCGGAGATTTATCCGAGATTTTTCTAAGATAGCAACCCCGTTGACCAATTTGACTAGAAAGACGGTGAAATTTGTATGGACCGACAAATGCGAAGAAAGTCTTCAAGAACTGAAAAGGAGATTGAGCGAAGCACCTGTATTATCATTACCAGATGATGCGGGAAATTTTGTGGTGTATAGTGATGCATCGCACAAGGGGCTTGGCTGTGTGCTCATGCAACATGGCAAGGTCATTGCATATGCATCACGACAATTAAAGGATTACGAAAAACGATACCCTACTCACGACTTAGAGTTAGCGGCAGTAGTTTTTGCGTTAAAGATATGGAGGCATTATCTATACGGAGAAAAATGTGAGATATACACGGACCACAAAAGTCTGAAATATATCTTCACACAGAAGGAGTTAAACATGCGGCAGAGAAGGTGGTTAGAATTAATCAAAGACTATGACTGCGATATTCTTTATCACCCGGGAAAGGCAAATGTGGTTGCCGACGCTCTGAGCAGGAAAGGAAGGGAGAAGTTGTTTAATTTGACGACTCAGGAAGAGTTGATAAGAGAGATGGAGAAATTGGAGATAGAAGTAAAAGGACCAGAAAAGTCTGGTGAGAAGTTAATTGTAATGGAAGCTTGTCCGACGTTGTTGGATAGAGTAAAGGAAGCTCAGGAAAAGGATGAAGAGTGTGAGAAAATCCGAAAGAGGATCACAGGAAGTGAGGGAGAAAAATTTCGAATGGATAAAGACGGTATTTTGAGATTTGAAGGGAGAGTGTGGGTACCAGCGGTAACTGAGTTGAGGGAAGAGATTTTGCACGAGGCACACAATACGACATATTCCGTTCATCCGGGAGGCACAAAGATGTACCGAGATCTAAGGCAACATTTTTGGTGGCCTAATTTGAAACGGGAAGTCGCAGAGTGCGTCAGTAAATGCTTGACTTGCCAACGCGTTAAAGCAGAACATCAGCGGCCAAGTGGTTTACTACAACCATTAGAAATACCAGAGTGGAAATGGGAGCATATTACCATGGACTTCGTGGTAGGGCTTCCAGTTACACAGAAAGGTTATGATGCTATTTGGGTTATCGTGGATCGACTAACGAAGACCGCACACTTTCTACCGATCAAGATCCGCTACAGTTTGAACCAATTAGCAAGCCTATATGTAAAAGAAATTATTTCACGACATGGAGTGCCGGTGTCAATTGTCTCTGATCGAGATCCGCGCTTCACGTCCAATTTTTGGAAGAGTTTGCAAGAAAGAATGGGAACGCAGTTGAGGTTGAGTACAGCTTATCATCCTCAAACAGACGGACAAAGTGAGCGAACAATACAAACGCTAGAAGACATGCTTAGGACTTGCGTGATGGATTTTAAGGGAAATTGGGACGACCACCTACCCTTAGTAGAATTCGCATATAATAATAGCTACCATGCGAGTATTGGCATGCCACCGTACGAAGCTCTTTACGGGAGAAAGTGCAGAACGCCGTTATGTTGGGACGAAGTCGGAGAACGACGAATACTCGGACCAGAGTTAGTTCAACAAACCGCAGACGTGGTGACAGTGATAAGAGCCAGACTTGTAGCAGCTCAAGATCGCCAGAAGAAATACGCAGATTTGCATCGGCAGGACCGAGACTTCAAAGTCGGCAGTTTCGTATTCTTAAAGGTATCTCCATGGAAGGGAAAAATTCGTTTCGGCAAGAAAGGAAAATTGAGTCCAAGATTCATAGGACCGTTCGAGATACTGAAGCGAGTGGGCGAAGTGGCATACAAAGTTGCGTTGCCACCCGAACTGGAGCACATCCACAACGTGTTTCACATTTCCGTGTTGCGACCGTATAAGGCCGACTACAAGCACGTGATTTCTTACGAGCCCATTCAAGTGGAGAAGAACTTGGCGTATGAAGAAATTCCTGTCCAAATATTAGATAGGAAAGAACAAACTTTGAGAAATAAAGTTATTTCATCTGTAAAAGTACTTTGGCGTAACCACGATGTCGAGGAGGCAACGTGGGAGTTAGAAGATAGGATGATGAGGGACTATCCCCATCTATTTGTGTAACCTTGTAGCAATTCCGGGACGGAATTTTTATAAGGGGGGGAGGATGTAATACCCGAGAAGTTCCATATATTATTAAATAAATATATTAATGGAAATGAGAATTTATTTGAATATAAATGATTTTGTGTTATGAGATGAATTAATTCAATTATATATAATTGAATAATTATAATAATTGAGAAATTGGTGGAGTTTGTGATAAACTCGTTGATTGCCTTGTGTGGCACAGTGGCGTAATATAAGAATGATTATATTAATTTAAGCGAACAATTAATCTATATTAATTGTTAATCGAAGAATATTAATTAACTGTTATAAAATACTAATGAGGATTGATTAATAATATGTGATTATTATTATTGCAAGAAACATAATAATAATGAGCAACGTGTTTATAAATATAATAAGATTTATATCAAAGTGATAATTAATCATATAAGGGTTAATTAAATTGTTATGGAGGTTA
The DNA here is from genome assembly GCA_020205555.1 of Panax stipuleanatus. Classification (NCBI taxonomy): domain Eukaryota; kingdom Viridiplantae; phylum Streptophyta; class Magnoliopsida; order Apiales; family Araliaceae; genus Panax; species Panax stipuleanatus. The sequence goes on along the minus strand of JAINUT010001331.1, from coordinate 24,869 downwards.
ACAATTATATTGATATGTACAAATGTGCAATACTTGAATATATAAAGTATATGGAATACAACTATATTATATAGTGTAGAGAGACACTTAAGTGTGACCATGCATGTATATACATAAACTATGTTATATAATGCAATGCGAATATATTACACATAGAAACTGTATATTACATGAAGTATAATGTGATTATGTTATATTAAAACTATATATTAGGAATACATGATAATGCCTATGTGACAAGGTGAGTGTGTTTACAGTAAAATAATGTATCATGGATATATTATAAATAATTGTTGATTAATACAATTTAATAATATATGATATAATGTAATGTGGTAGTATCCGATTGTATTATATCAGTAAGATAAACGTACATGGATTATATGTGTGTAAATTACACTTATTACATTATGTGAAGTACATTGTGATTTAAATTATAACCTAAGAGTACATATATATATAACATATGTATATGGTGTGTATATACAAGTGTAGTATTTGCAAATGCTGAGGAGTTAAATCAATTGTCTCATTTTAAGTGTTCCATTTGCTCTTCACGTGCTTGACATACAGCTAAGGCCTATTCCTTCTTCTTCTCCCCAAACTCAGCAACTAGCATTTCATAGCTCATGATTGTGGAGGGAGTGGGATTCATGATGAATCCAACCACTAATTACCTACCCTTTGATAACCTTCATGCATTCCTATAATCCGTTAGTTTGATATGGGATACAATTGCTTTGTCTGTATAATGGGAGTTCTATAAATATAGCCTCATCTCCTTCACATTTCTTTTGCTGAGAATTTCTGGCAAGGAAAGTAGAGAGTGAGTGTCCATATATATATATATCAGTTAAAGAGGGAGTGAGGCAGCAATAAGCTCTAGCAGAAGGTATAATACAATTTCCATATTCTTCACTTTCATTTTCTGTCAAAAGAACTCCATTGTTGTTCTCTGAGTTTTGTTGAAATTCTTGATTATGCCAAATTGGATCATGATTGGTTTGTAGAACCCTTATATTATTGTTATATGAACATACGCACATGATAGAACCACTGAATAGTCTTTCATTTCCATTGTTCCTCTTTAATTTCTGTAAATACATGAAATTCGTGAAATTAGTTAGAGTTCGTAAAATTGGGAATTGATAATTTCTATTGACTGTTATATAAGCATATATGTATGTGTTAGTAAGTTAAACAAGTCTAATAGCATTTGGGTATGTTGAAATCGATGAAATGGGAGGTTTTTGGTCGGATTTCGCTGCAGTCTGAACTGCAGAAAACTGCCTCGACGCCGCAGCGCCGCAGCCCGCGCCGCAGCGCCACACGCGCCGCAGCCCGCGCCGCAGCGCCGCACGCAGCGCCACTCGCGCCGCAGCGCCAGTAGTGAGCTGCTGAGCCGCGCCGCAGCGCCAGCCTCTGTGTTCAGTTTTTCTGCATTCTGCAACAAAACTGTTATGAACTAATTGTTTGATTTTTGTTTAAACAAGCATGGAAGCATGATTAATACATATATATAAACCTAATGAGGCAATGTGAGCATGTTTTAGTATATTAGCATGCATGGTTAACCAAACGACATATAGTTTGAAAACGAACTTAAAGTTTCATGAACGACGTTAACATATATGAAGCATGTTAATATTCTGACTTTCGAGACATGTTAGTATGACCTAGAAACACATGAAATGCATACTAACTTATGTATATAGGTTCCGTGATATAATATGGACATGTGAACCCAACTAGTGCACCTTTCTAACAAAAATACAAGTTTTGAAGGTTGATATTGACATGTAAAAACCATGTATACATTCTGACTTTTCGAGCATGTATATATACCATGATTAGTTGCCATGATTAAAGTTTAGCATGAACAAAGCATGTTTTCAAGATAATAACAATGCTAGCTACATATATGCAATACGAGTACTCATGAGCATGACTAATACAAGTTATATGAATATCTTATGTGTTTAAAAGCGACCATGTTAGACCATATGAGTTCGTGTCCTTGAATGGCTTTAAGTATTAACTTAAGAACCTATACCATGTTCGATTGGATTTGGAAAAGTTATACGAGCATGTAAAGTATCCTTTAAATATGAATACATGCTACGTGATATTATATGATGTTACTTGAACCCGATTTTGACGGTTAACTTAAGGAGATGCCGTAACTTGCTAAAATGAAATATATTTAGTATTGATTGTGGTCTTATGAGATATTAATAATATGCAAGCATGTTTGCTAATTGTTGAGATCTTATATAATATGAGAATGCGTTTAAACTCTAAAGAAGGAACGTTAAGGATAGAAATTATATCCTATATAACTGTGTAGCTAGGTAAAACTTAGCTTATGTGTTGATCGTATATTCAAAGAGAAAATGTGAAGTTAAATTATATGACTAATGAATATCATATATATACGTAACTGTATTACGATAGGAATTCGAAAGTGTTGATTTCTTTTCGTGGATAAACTACGCTAAAGGCAAGTTCTCTTACTTACACTCTTTTAAAGTGCAAGTATCCTAACCGACGCATTTACTTTATGCAAGGAAATCTATGATTGTGAAAGTTTCCTAACTTATACTTTTTACTATGCAAGTATCCTAAAACCTTGCACTACTTTATTTAACGGATATCGTAAGCGAGTATCTAAACCTTATCTCTTTGGATACGAATATTCTATCTTTGTATATTGCGAACTAGTTTCCTACTTAATCGTTTGAATTGAATTAGCATACTTGAACTCTTATTTCATTAAAGCTATTATTCATGTTGAACTTAGTGTTGTTCTTGAATATTGTGAAAGTGTCTATGCCATTTGATTCGGCTAGACTTACATTATTGAAAAGCGACCCAAAACCAATTGATTGGTGCGGGATCTTATATATGACTGAGAAGAACAAACTATAACTGTCGGAGAACCGACGCGCGCACTTGAGTATGATTGATTGTTATGCATAACGAGGGTACTTTAGGCTGATCACCTGTTGTATCTGTTTTTGTTGGATTTTCAGTTTATTACTGTCAAATCCTATGGAAGTTCATAGTCCTTAGTGACGGCTCAGTATTCAGTTATCTTGAAATCTTGAATTGATTTATTATTGAATCATATTGATATTATTCTGTCCTTAGTGACTGTTATTGAGAACTGTTGATATTCTTGCTATCCTTGAACTATCAAACTTTCCTATACCCTTTCGAGAATTGAGAATTATATCATTTACCCTTGTTGTATATTACTTGCTGAGCAATTTGTGCTCATTCTTGCTTTTTCCTAAAACATTTCAGTTAAGGCAGAGCATGGCGAACCTTCGGGCATTGATAAGGGCAAGGGCAAGGCTACCAACTAGCTTGTCTCTTTTATGTTTTAATATTTTAATGTTGTATTAAGATAATGTAGTAAGACTGGATTTGATTATGTTTAAGCTTAAGTTAGATTATGTAATAAGTCATTTATTGATATTATTATGTTATCTATTAAGTACTGTAGGTTGCGAGACTTGGGGGAATAATTATAATAAATCATTGTAAATTATTCTAGAATAGAATTTCCGCTGTGATTGTGCAATATTTAGTTATTATTATTGTGATATATTACCATGAGCACGTGATGAACCGAATTCGAGAGACCAAGTGGCGGTTTTAGAATTTGGGGGCGTCACATCAATAACTACATGGGAAGACTGTGCTCAGAAATTCTTGACCAAGTTCTTTCCTATGGCCAAGACTGCTGCAATGAGGAGAGACCTGAGTACATTTGCACTGCTACAATGAGGAAACATTATATGAAGCTTGGGAACGTTATAAAGAAATGCTCCGGAAGAGTCCACACCATGGCATGGTAGAGTGGATGGTGATTAACTCTTTTTACAATGGTTTGGGATGGCAATCATAGCCAATGATTGACGCTGCATCGGGAGGAGCCATCTGGACTAAAGATTTCCCGACAGCATTTGAGATTTTTGAAACCATGGCTGCAAATAAGTATCAAAATCCAATGGCCAGGATGCCACAACCGAAAGTTGTAGGGATGTTAGAAGTAGACACCATTACATCATTGTCTGCCCAAATGGCAGCCATGGCAAAGAAGATTGATTCGTTGGCGGAGGACAAAGTTAAGCAAGTTGCTTGTGTCTGTGAGATTTGTGCGGGGTCACATCAAACAGACTAATGTGCTATTAGTTCAGAATCAATACAGTTTGTGAGCAACTACCAAAAACCCCAGAATCAGTTTCAAAATACTTACCATCTGAATAATAGGAACCATCCTAACTTTAGTTGGAGCAATATCCAGAATGCTCAACAGTCCCAACCTCAAACATCTCAAACTCAATATCATACATCACACCAACAAAATCAATACCAATTGGCTCAACCACAACAACAACAATTTCATTCTCAACGACAATATCAACAACAATCCCACCAACAATATGCACAAAAATCACCTTACCCTCTTGGATTTCAACAATAGCAACATCATCAACCATCGGCACCTCAGACAGAAAAGAAGTTAAAAATGGAGGAGAGGATGCTCAAATATATGGCTAATACTGAGGTTATGATCCAGAGTCAAGCAGTGGCTATAAAGAATTTAGAAACTCAGATGGGCCAGATGGGAAATGCAATGAACAATAGACCGCAAGGGTCTTTGCCAAGTAATACGGAAACAAATCCAAGAAGGGACGAAAAAGAGCAGTGCCAAGCTATCACCCTGAGATCAGGGAAGCAGATTTCAGACTTAAAGGCTGGCGCCGCCAAACCCCGGAAGAAAAAAACCTGGTGCGGGCGCGCCAATATGCAGAAAACTCTGAGCTTGTTTTGCTTGATGAGAATGATGCGGGTAATGTAGTTTAAGTAGAGAAAGAGGTAGCCACAGATAAACCTAAGGTTCCACCATAAATTGTCCACCCTTCGGTTCCATATCCACAAAGGTTGCAAAAGAAAAGGGATGATAAGAAATTTGCCAAGTTTCTGGAGGTGTTTAAAAAGTTGCAGATCAATATACCCTTCGCTGAGGCATTAGAACAAATGCCAAGCTACGCAAAGTTCATGAAGGGAATTTTGTCAAGGAAGAAACGACTGGAGGATTTTGAGACAGTTGCCTTGACCTAAGAATGTAGTGCAGTGCTTCAACAAAAGCTACCTCCGAAGCTAAAGGACGCTGGCAGTTTCACGATACCATGTACCATTGGAAAGATGTCTTTCAGCAGATGTCTGTGTGATTTAGGGGTGAGCATCAACTTGATGCTTCTGTCAGTTTTTAATCAGTTGGGATTATCAGCTCCAATGCCGACAAATATTTCACTATAACTTGCTGACAGGTCCATCACATTTCCACGGGGTATTGTGGAAGATGTACTGGTCAAAGTGGATAAATTACTCTTTCCAGCCGACTTCATCATCTTGGATTACAAAGAAGACAAAAATATACCAATCATTTTGGGGAGACCTTTCTTAGCCACAGGACGAACTCTGATAGATGTTCAGAAAGGTGAATTAACAATGAGAGTACATGGTTAAGAAGTCAACTTCAACGTGTTTAAGGCTATGAAATTTCCTACTGACAAGGAAGAATGTTTCCGGGTTGATTTGGTGGACAAAATGTTGATTAAAGAAAGTGAAAAGCTGATTGATATTGATCAGCTGGAGAGTGCTGTATTTGGGGAGTCAGAGATGGAGGACACTGAGATTGCTGAATTTATGCAGATGCTTGACACAGCACCAAATATTCAAAAATTTAAGATTCCTATCGAGCCACTCAAAGATTCTGGTTAGACATCAGAACGACTCAAGCCTTCTCTTGATATGCCCCCAGATCTTGATCTTAAACCTCTTCTAAACCATTTAAGGTATGCGTTTGTAAGTGAATCTTCAAAGTTTCATGTTATTATTTCTTCTGCACTAACATCTTGTCAGGAAGAACAACTGCTACGGGTACTAAGAGAGTTTAAATTGGCTATTGGATGGACCATAGCAGACATAAAGGGGATCAGCCTAGCATTTTGTATGCATACAATCCTGCTGGAAGATAATAGTAAGCCATCAGTGGAGCAATAGCGCAGATTGAATCCTATCATGAAGGAAGTGGTTAAGAAGGAGATTTTAAAGTGGTTAGATGCAGGGATTATCTATCCAATATCAGACAGCTCTTGGGTGAGCCCAGTGCAGTGTGTGCCAAAGAAAGGGGGTATGACCCTGGTATCTAATGAACACCACGAACTAATTCCTACCAGAACAGTGACGGGGTGGAGAGTCTGCATGGACTACCGCAGACTTAATAAAGTTACAAGGAAAGATCATTTTTCCCTCCCGTTCATTGATCAGATGCTAGATAGACTGGCCGGTCGTGAATATTACTGCCTTCTGGATGGGTACTCAGGATACAATCAAATAATGATATCCCCAAAAGACCAAGAAAAGACTACCTTTACTTATCTTTATGGTACATTTGCGTTCAAGAGGATGTCTTTCGGGTTGTATAATGCACCGGCTACCTTTCAGAGGTGTATGATGGCTATTTTCTCCGATATGGTTGAGCATAATGTTGAAGTCTTCATGGATGATTTTTCTATTTTTGGAGACTCCTTTGACCTATGTTTGGAGAATTTGGTGATGGTGTTAAAACGGTGTGTCGAGACAAATCTTGTACTGAATTGGGAGAAGTGCCATTTTATGATACAAGAGGGTATCATTTTGGGACATAAGGGTTCGAAGAAAGGATTAAAGGTGGACCGGGCTAAGTTGGAAACTATTGAGAACTTGCCTCCGCCTATTTCTATAAAAGGTGTTCGTAGCTTCTTGGGACATGCTAGTTTTTACCGTCGGTTTGTAAAGGACTTCTCGAAGATTACAAAGCCACTTTGCAGTTTGTTAGAAAAAGATGTCCTCTTTAAATTTGATGAGGAATGCCTGACTGTATTCGAGTACTTGAAGAAGAAGTTAACTACGGTACCAGTGATCACATCTCCGAAATAGGACCTTCCTTTTGAGTTGAAGTGTGATGCCAGCGATTTTGCTGTGGGAGCTGTATTGGGCCAGCGGAGGGACAAGGTCTTTCATGTTATATACTATGCTAGCAAGACCCTTACTGATGCCCAGCTAAACTACACTACTACAGAAAAAGTGCTTTGGTTGTGGTGTACGCATTCGACAAATTTCGTGCTTATTTGATTGGGACTAGAGTGATTGTGTACACCGACCATGCAGCGATCCGATATTTGATAGCAAAGAAAGATGCCAAACCCTGTCTGATCAGGTGGATCCTTCTTTTGCAAGAATTTGATCTAGAAATCAAGGATAGAAAAGGGACTGAGAACCAAGTGGGTGACCACTTGTCACGATTGGAAAATTCGGGAAGGGATGCAAATGACAAAGTTATGTTCAATGAATTCTTCCCAGATGAGCAATTGTTTGTGGTGAAAGACGAAGTGCCATGGTTTAAAGATTTTGCAAACTTCCTAGTAGGCAATATCATTCATTCTGACTTGACTAGGCATCAAAAGAAGAAGTTTCTACATGATGTGAAATGGTTTATTTGGGATGAACCGTACTTGTTCAAGCAGTGTGCTGATCAGATGATTAGAAGGTGCATTCCATATAGCAAGACGGAGAGTGTGCTGCAGGATTGCCACGCATTAGTATATGGAGGTCATTACGGAGGTGAAAGGACAACGGCCAAGGTTTTGCAGGCAGGTTTTTATTGGCCTACTATCTTTAAGGATGCTTATAGCTTTGTTCAAAGATGTGATAGATGTCAGAGCGTAGGAAATATATCGAAGAGAAATGAAATGGCCCTGAATACAATCCTCGAGGTGGAGATCTTTGATGTCTGGGGGATAGACTTTATGGGGCAGTTCGTTTCATCATGTGGGAACTTGAACATCCTTCTGGCAGTCGATTACGTATCTAAATGGGTGGAAGTGGCAGCCCTACCGACGAATGATGCGAAGGTGGTTCTGAGATTTCTCCAAAAGAGCATTTTCACGAGGTTCAGGACTCCAAGGGCAATCATTAGCGATGAGGGTACCCATTTTTGCAATCACTCGTTTACAGCTTTATTGGCTAAATATGGGGTAAGTCACCGAATAGCTACAGCTTATCACCCACAGACCAATGGTCAAGCAGAATTGTCAAATCATGAGGTAAAGAGAATACTGGAAAAGGTTGTGAACCCCACAAGAAAAGATTGGTCACTGAAGCTGGATGATGCAGTATGGGCTTACAGGACTGCCTATAAAACACCGCTTGGTATGTCTCCATTTCAGCTTTTGTATGGAAAGGCTTGTCACCTTCCCATGGAACTGGAGCATAAAGCATACTGGGCAATCCATAAGCTGAATTTCGATTTGAAGGCTGCAGGGGAGAAACGCCTTCTCCAGCTCAATGAGTTGGACGAATTTCGGTTACAAGCTTATGAAAATTCTAAATTGTACAAGGAAAAAGTGAAAAGGTGGCATGATCGCAAGATTCTAGAAAGGACTTTCGAGCCAGGGCAAGCAGTGCTGTTATACAATTCCAGACTTAGACTCTTCCCGGGAAAGATCAAGTCAAGGTGGTCAGGGCCTTTCACTATCAAGGTCAAACAAAGAAAAAAAATCCAAAAAATCCAAAATTCAAACCATTCTGGCATACAGCCGAAACTACGAATGACCTGATCTCCTTACACCCGGGAGTATGTAGGTAGCCATTTCTGGTGCGGTCAAACTAAGAAAAAATCCAAAAAATCCAAAAATCAAACCATTACGGCATACAGCCGGAAATACGGATGACCTGATCTCCCTCAACCCGGGAGTACGTAGGCAGCCATTTCTGGTGTGGTCAAACCAAATAAAAGCTCAAAAAAAATCATCAAACTAAATTCAAAATCCAAGATAAATACTTTTCAAACCCACATCTTGACACTAGCCAGAACTACGAATAACTTGATCTTCTGCAAACCGAGAGTACGTAGGCAGCCCCCTATGGCGTGATTTGGCCTTCAAGAAAAACAAAAATATAATACAAGACCAATTCCAAGACACCAAAGACAAATAGAAGCTAAATTTTATCAAACTACCCTGGTCAACAAGCCCATCTAAGATACTCCCTGACATCTCAACTGTCAGTCCATCAAGGAGGAGATCAAGATACATAAATAATTGCGAGTCATGAAAGAAGTGGTAATCACTCAGCAATGACAATACATCTCTAGTCAGTGAAGTGCATCAAAAATATATTTCTCTGCTAGAAAAACTACTTTATATACATAATGCCCTATACATGACAAAAATGGCTGATCTAGTATGTGCAGGAAAATAAAGCTAGTCTATGGACCCAAGGATAAGCGGGTCAGCAATGCCAGCATGGCATCTCTCTCTGAAGATGGTGGAGCAGACGTAAGTGCAGTCCACTCAGCCTCCATACGACCCATAACATCCACAGTCATCTACAAGGTGGCACTGTGGTCATCAATATAAGCACTCATCTCGGTGATCAAACCATGAGTGTAAGATCGAAGAGCAGTACTATTAGCAATGTGGAAATCAAGGGAAGCTATAGCCTCATCCCTCTCTGCAAAAGCTGCGTCTCGAGCAATAAGTCTCCTCGATCTCAACATATACTGCATCCCTAGCCGAGCAAATCTCGTCTCGCTCTACAACTACAGTATTCAGAGCAGAGCGGAGCTCATCCCGCTCAATCAATCCAGCATCCAAAGCAGCCCTGAGACCATCCCTCTCAGCAAAAGCTAAATCTCTGCCAGACAAGGCAGCCAACATCTGTGCTCTAGACGAGTCTCGCTCAAAGGTCATCCTGAATAGTGAGTCTACTAAAGCCGGATTTGTCCCCACAGGAATGGTCGGGGAATCACTAACCAGAGCAGCGATTAAACCCGTGAATAGCTCATCCTAGGTAGGAGAATCTGGATCCTCCATGGGCTCCTCCTCGTCAGAGTTCACACTAGGAGATGAAGAAGCCTTTGCTACCACTCCTATCTCTGTCTCCAACCATGCAGAATACTCCGTAGAACAGCCCGAATGGTTACTGGAGAAATCAGCCCTCTCCCGATGAGTCTACACTCATATACTTTGACCAAGTCGGCGGATGACATGGAAGAAGCCGACATCCTATGATCAGCAAACCCCTCAAAATGGTGCAAACTCTGCAGCTTATCAAACCGACACATGATTGCCAAAGAATGATAGGTAGTCACTCCTCTCAAATCCGCTAGGGGCAAATAATCCAGGCCAGATGCATGAGTGATAAAGCTATATGGGGATGCTTGCCCTGAGCATGACAAGATCACAAATGGGTGCTTAATATTCGACAGACTCTGCATTAATGCACTCCGCAGGCTAAAAAGAGAAGGCTCTGGATGTCTCGTGAGTAAAGCAAAAACCCATAGGCCTGAAGGATCCAATCGGTCGTATATGGGACATTAGCCATATATACAGCAAGACCGAGCTGCCCCTAAAAAACCCCTTTGGATGGGTACTACAATACGTGGAGGATCTAAATATCTCAGCCAATATCATCGGGATAATGGTGCTACCCTGTCTAAGGGCTCTAACCACTAATACCAATCCCACATCTAGATGATCCAATCGCAACAACATGTAGACATATGCCACAACACACATCAGTAGGATGTCTATCCTGGGCACATGTCATGCATCTGCTGAACAAACAAAATCTCCAACGTGGCGACCATAGCTGTCAAGCTCGCCAAATTGCTTAATCAAGAAGTCCATAGAGATCACGTGCCCCGAAACGATCTCATCCATGACTACACTCTGATGGAGACCGGACAACCTGATAAATGGCCTCCTCATATCAATAATCATCGTCCGAGCGCATGGCAACTCTAAATCCAAGCCAGTAAATCTCTGGTACTCCTCCAGAGTCGGCGTCAGCTCACGCTGCCAGAAGCGGAACACCTGCCTGTCGGTAATCTAGAAGGGTAGAAGGCCCTCAACAAATTCGATCGAAACCCAAAAATCCACAAGGGCCAATGAATGCCCCAACATCTGGTCCACAGTCCCCCTAGCAGGAAAGGGTAGACTATTATACCAGGACATCAGTGATGCTGCCACCGTAGATGGTGGTAAATGCTCAATACGACTGACTGTAGACGACGACATCTGTAGCACCATACCACAAGACCGTCCAGAGGTTAAGTTAAAAATATAGCTGTCTAAAAAACATACACATGATATAATACATGCATGATGATTGTAATATAAACATGATGCAGAAGATAAGATATGGTAGGAATATCTACAAAAAGCTATCTACTGCATACAACATCCTTGTATCCTAATACAAAGTGAAAGGAAGAATACAAGGAAAATGGGGCACTACTACCCAACTACTACAGTGGTCTATCAAAATAATAGCACAAACGTCGAATAGCCAAAACAGTGGCTGACCAAAAATTATAGCTCCAATAGCTATCAAAGGAAGTTTGACATCAGTGTCAAATCGATCAACCTGCTCCATCTCTTATGTCTGCACAAAGCTGCTACGATCAGGCATATCTGGGCGATATATAGGAGGATCTGCCCCCGTATAGCTGCTGCTAAATGGACCTAAAGAGAGACCTGCTCCTGAGCTGGATGGGTCAAAAGAAGATGCCTCAAATGTATGTCGGCCAATGTGCCTGATAAAGAAACAAGCCTGCTCCAACTCCCTAGTCAGATCTGCTATCTGGTCTGCATGAGTCAGCTCCCTGAGGCAAGCTATCTAATCCGTCATCATCACTAATCCTGGCACCATATCTGCCATAAACTGGGTAGCCCGAGTCTGAGCTCCAATAGTGCGAGAGCTCCACTATCTGCCAAATACCTCCTAGCTGTACGGACCCTCTGATAGGGTGAAGCCATTAATGCCCTCCAAAGGGATGTCTGTCAAAGGCACAATCAATGGCCAATGATGCCAAGCTGGAGGAATAATGGGAATGCGAATCTCCCCCGTGATGCTCCTAATAGCACACTCTGTAAGATAGAGCTCCCAGCCTCCCGCCGTCAACAACGGTACCCTGCGGGTCAATAAGTCAAACTCCCAGCCAGTAGGGACTCCTCTCTCGAATCTGACGGTCAATTGCTCGGCTGTGTACGTCGTCCAGGTGATCAAATCCTTCGTCAAAAGCTCCAACTGTAGACGGGCATGAGTGAATCCCTCAGCAACAGAGACCTCCATCAAAGTGGAGTGATGCCATCTCCGTCCTCGAGGATAGGTCTCCAGACCTAAAGCAGTAGCGGGCCGTAGGCAAAGAAGTCTTTCAAATGCCCAAAGCTGACCATGCAAATACCAAAAGTCCTTAATGATTAAGACTGACAAAAATGCTGAAATCAAAAAGGTATAGGAAGGTGTACTCACCAGCAGGAATGGGTAAAATCTTAACCAAGCCTCTGTCATACCCTTCGAAAGCATGCGCATACCCCGGAGAAAATAGGCAAAGGTATAGGAGCCTTAATCATAGTTATTGAGGCGCTCTACATGTTGAGTAGCGCTGATCAAAGCGAAGGACACAGTAGACTAGTTATCCACCACGAAACAACCCCTGATGATCGACAAAAACAATCGCCTCAGAATGCGATCTCTAGCCCTCTGGTCATCAGGCGAAGGCAACTGCAAAGTCCCATCCTGGGCATCTATACTCAAAGGACCAGATCGGACTGCCCGACCCTTGAATGCTGTCGTCGGGACTCCCAGCAGGGACCGAACGATAGCAGGCGAAATGTCAATTATGATTGGCACTGACTCGCCCTCAAACTCAATGTCGGTGATAAATCTCCAGTCCGTAGGAGTCATCATCACCTCGCAATCCAGCAAATGAAGGGACAGAGTCTGGTGGAACTAGCACTCAGATAAAGCCCTCATATACCCCAAGGGGTAACGACGGGGAAGAATTGAGAAAAAGGCCTAAAATCCCCAGCCATCTATAATCTCCCTATAATCCTCATGTAAAGTGTGATACAAGGAGTGCACGCTAAACCAGTTCCCTCGAGTCTGCATAAAGTCTGAAACCTACATTAAAAAACCAACCCAAGTCAAAAACCTGTGCCCCAAGAATGGAAAAAAGGAAGAAAAGAATCCAGAGAGAAGAAAGACTTCAAGTCACCTCGTTGGTGTGAAGATATCTCGAAGGATGGCGACTCAAATCGCTTAGTAGATCCTGAGTAGGCACAAAAATGTATGGGACCCTCCGCACGTGGAGCCTGAGCGGGAGCAGGAATGGCAAACGAAGCCTCCTCATCATCAATATCCAATGGCTTCTCTTCTTGTGCTGGACGAATCTTTCCCTCTATCAGTCTACGAGGAGTCCTAGCAGGACGTGGCTGTAGCACAATAGAAGCCCTCCTACGTCTAATACCTGAGGAGACCCTACTGGAACTGCCGGGTCTATCATGATCCATATACGGCAACAAGTCTCCAAATCACCTCAAAAAGGGTGTGGTAAGCCTAAAACATGTGGCTTATCATTTTTAATCAGTCCAGCATATATCTTTAGGTCCTAAGATATGTATGGGTCAGTTAAAAATACCCAGTAAAGTCAAAACTGCATGTTTTTAAAACCTAGAGACTCAAAACCTGCATGGGTCAGTAAAATTTTTTCTCACAAAGTCAAAAATGCATTTTTTAAAGCCTAAGATTTTAGAAAAATTTCGGCAGTTTTCTTTGTAAAATGGACTATCCACATGCACACAGGCATGCCTAGGTGGCCATTCAGTAGCACACCTATCCAAAAATAGAAACAGTTCATATTTATGAAAAAAAATCAAAAATCAAACTCACATGGTAGCCAAATTACCATGGACATTTTTAGTTGAAAATCCAGGCTCACTAGGCCTCAAAAGGATGACTAAACTGATAAAAAAAAGTGAAAAAATTGACTGTCTCAGAACCTGAATTTTCTTACATCCAAACGTGCATTACAGTAAGATATGCATACATATGTAGTCAGAAATTTTTTTTACAGGTCATATAGGCATACATTTTTCATACATTGCGTCTAAAAGCACCCAAGGCAGTTCGCATGCTTTTAACGGCTAAAAATTGCAAAAAAAGCATGTAAAACGTTACCTGCGCTAAGCTTAACATGTAGGAACTGACGGATTCAGAAAATGGTTGTCCAAGCTCCGTAGATCTGAAAAAGAAGATCAGAATCCTTTTGAAACTCAAAACGGGAAACTTGCAAAATGAAAATCTCGCAGAGCATTAAATAGGCCAGGTCGCCCCACCTTCTCCTATGGCAGCCCATGTGGGTCCCACTTCCCCCTGGCCCGATTCGGTTTGAGTCAAACGAAGTTTTAAACGGGTTGCCAAGTCAAAATTGAAGAGAAATCGCTACGCGATTGAGCGGTTTGGCCAAAAATTCTGCGTTTAAGCAGCGTAATCCTGAAGGAAAGGGAAATTCCATGAAGACCCTTGGTATTCATCCTGGAGCCTTGTTCGGGGATCAACAAGTCAAACTGCAGAAAAACTGCGCAAGAATTGCGCAAAACTGCCGGAAACTGTCATTTTTTGAAGTTCGGGTATTGACCAAAGCAGTTTCAGCCATTGGCTCATCTCCAGCGAAGTTCAGGTACTGACCAAAGTAGTCCAGCCGTTGGCTCAGCCCCAACAAAGTTTGGGTATTGACCAAAGAAGTTTCAGACGTTGGCTCATCGCCAGCGAAGTTTGGGTACTGGCCGAAGTAGTTTCAGCCGTTGGCTCAGCCCCAGCGAAGTTCGGGTACCGAGCGAAGCAGTTTCAGTCGTTGTCTCATCCCCAGCAAAGTTCGAGTACTGACCAAAGAAGTTTTAGCAGTTGGCTCATCCCCAACAAAGTTCGGGTACTGACCGAAGCAGTTTCAGCCGTTGGCTCAGCCCCAGCAAAGTTGGGGTACTAACCGAAGCAGTTTCCAGCAGTTGGCTCAGCCCCAGCAAAGTTCAGATATAGATCAAAACACAGTCCAACTGTTAGCTCAGCCCCAATGACGTTTCAACTGTCGGCTCAACCCCAGCCAAGAAACAGAAGGGATCCGGTGATGGAAGCAATTATAATAATCCATCACAAAGGATGGAATCTGTTATACACATCCTCAAAGGGATCATTGAGGTAGTATCAATCAGATCAACCTCAATCAGAATCTATAAAGCTATTGTGGAGAACGTCATCCCCAGCAGATCCAGACGAGGACAATCTGTGATAGCTCATCTTCGACAATCTTATCCACATCAGAATCAATGATGTCATCCCCATTAGGAAATGACAAAATTAGTTCGCGGTAACTTCCCAACAACATCAATGGCTGCACATGATAACGTTATCCCCAGCAGAGTGGTAACGTAGGTAGCTAACAAAAGCCCCATTCCACTCAAAGAAGCCCAGCCTTTGAAGCAGCTCTGGCACTTTTTATTTCCAGTGTTTACTAATCTTTATCCTGTCCATTCCATTACATTGCATGGACATGATAAAGAGGGGCATCTATAGACAATTGAAATTTTCCTTGCCCCAATACTAACACTGTAGGAGGGAAAAAACGTCAATTAATTCAAATCTGACCACCAATGCCGGTCCTTCAATTCAAATCCTGCCGCGAATGCCGATCCTTAAACCTAAATCCAATCCCTAATATCGGTAACCTAAATCCTATCCCCAATATCGGTACTCCAGCCAAATTTGATCACCAATGTCGGTAGTCAATCTTGCTCCGATCTCTAATCAGACCGTCTATCCAGCTCTGATCTCCAATCGGACCTTCTATCCAGCTCTGATCTCTAATCGGATCATTAATCCAGCTTCGATCCCTAATCAGACCGTTTATCCAGCTCCGATCTCTAATCGAACAGTCTATCCAGCTCCGATCTCTAATCAGACCATCTATCCAGCTCCGATCTCCAATCGAATAGTCAATCCATCTTCGATCTCCCATCGGACCGTCTATCCAGCTTTGATCCCCAATCGAATCGTCTATACAGCTGCGATCTCTAATCGGATTGTCTATCTAGCTTCAATCTCTAATCGGACTATCAATCTAGCTCCGATTTCCAATCGAACCTTTAATCCAGCTCCGATCTCTAATCGGACAGTTAATCCAGCTTCGATCTCAAATCAGACCGTCTATCCAGCTCTGAAATCGGACCATCTATCCAGCTCCGATCTCTAATCAGATTGTCTATCCAGCTTTGATATCCAATCGGACTATCAATCCAGCTCCGATCTCCAATCGGACCGTCAATCCAGCTCCGATCTCCAATCGGATAGTCAATCCAAGTTTGATCTCTAATCGGACCGTCTATCCAGCTCCGATCTCCAATCGGACCATCTATCCAACTCCGATCTCTAATCGAATTGTCTATCTAGCTTCGATCTCCAATCGGGTCATTAATCCAGGTCCGATCTCTAATCATACCATTTATCTAGCTCCGATCTCCAATAGGAGAGTCTATCCAGCTCCGATCTCTAATCGAACCATCTATCCATCTCCGATTTCCAATCGGATCATCTATCTAGCTCTGATCTCCAATCAGACCATCAATCTAGCTCTGATCTCCAATTGAACCGTCTATCTAGCTTCGATCTCCAATTAGACCGACAATCCAGCTCCGATCTCCAATCGGACAGTCTATCCAGCTTCGATCTCCAATCGTACCGTCAGTCAAACCCCAATCTCAATATCGTGCCTTCAAGTCAGCCCCGGTATCAACCCGGGTGGTACAGGTCAACCCGAACATCAATTCAAGACATGTCAAGTCATCCCCGGTCTCAGCCAGATAAGTATAGATCAGCCCCGGCGACAATCCGGGAAGTGCAGTTCAGCCCTAGAGACAACCCTCAGAAGCCAGATCCATCAAAGGTCGTGCCGACACCACAGGAAACCCCAAGACTGGAAAAACGGTCATTTTATCCAACTCTCAACTAATTCGGTCAAACTCAATCTAAATTGATGCCATCGAAGTCAGAATGAACCACAACAACAATCCTGAGTGCCAATAATGCAAGACATCTCAATGGACAAACTGCGAGGAATCGAAGACCTGGTTATAAACCCATCTTCTTGGACCCAGAAAATGTTTTATCCCATATCTTTGCAACACTCTCGGCGAGGGCTTTCCGAAAAGGTATCGCACGCCTCAAACAAATGCTCCGATCAAAAGTTTGAAAGTTCTGACTTCGATTATGCGTTGTCCGGAGTGCACGTACTTTGAGATTATAGAACTCAGCACTGGGGGCCCCACTTAGGGAGCCACACCTCTACCTGCGGCAGCCGCAGGTAGACCTAAGGCTCCCTATCCTATAAATAAATGTGCAGCCCCCCGTCATTTTCAAGTTTTCAAAACGCAACGAAGCTCTGCCCGTCTAATTTTTTGACTTTTACACCTCTTCCAAACCCAAATATTTTCACTCCAACACCTAGATATAGCCATATACTACCACATATCAAAAAATAACTGGTAGATTTGGACGTATAGAGCCTACGATTTGGCAAAAAGCCCGTATTGTAGTCCATTGTAAGTATTTTTATGATTAGAAAGTCAGCACTACTACTTTGCACTGTTTTTCACCTGCACACAAAGTTTCATCTTCTAAATATGCTCGAAACTTAGTTTCGTGGCCATTTTCATCAAAATTTGGTACATTTCTTTACATAAACGCAAATTTTTGCATTTTTACAACTGGGATTGACGATTTGTCAGCTTCAGCAGCCTCAATGCACTAGCACACACATTTTTAGCAACTCCGTCGGACTGGGTTGTCTTCCTAGTCCGGGTTTGGCCCTTTTTTGTATATATTTAACTGCAAATGGACTAACATTTTAATTCTGTCAAGCTCGGATGTTAAATCTGTGGTAGTTTACAGCTTTTATATATATTTACGCATATATAAGCAAATTTCACCATCACTAGTACTCATATCAGTCCTGGTTGACTACATTTTTGTTAATATATATATATATTTATATATTTTTAGTCCAGCCTGGATTACTTCGTGGCCATTTTACTGGTTGTACACACTTCGCTATACTGGGTGCTCTCCCCAATCACTGGTTGACTACTTTTTTGTCAATTTCAATTTCAGTACGGGCACCGGCGTGAAAACCCATCGCCTTTATTACTATTTTTCTATATATATATATGTATATTTCATTTCTGTCACAGCCTGGATTGTTTCGTGGCTATTTACAGTTCTTTTTTATAAATATATATATATTTCAATTCATATCCGGGCTTGCGAGTGAAAACCCATCGCCCCTTTACAGCTTTTGTATATATATAATTATATATATTGCTTTACTCAAATTTATTCAGCTGCTGCATTTAACATTCATTTGTATATGAATCTGCACTAACATATCTGGTGGTGGACTAGATTTATCCAAATCTCGCCAATTCTAGCTTTCAACGGTTCAAACAGCTTTTGATAGAACCTGGAAGCTATAATGGCTGAGATTCCTTTAAATCTAGTTATTTTTTTTATAGTTTCAGCTTTGAAAGCAAATTAGTGTCCCTTAGATCGCTATCTAGTGGGAATGAAACGCTTTATCCACTCACAGCCAATATTTATTGATGAATCATTGGCTCCATTGCGACGTGATGATGTATATATATCCATTTCTGTGCAAATTTGAACTGTACAGGTTTATGGGCTACTCATATGTGAGCCTAGGAATCGTGGGATTCACGACCAAATCGATTGGGATCTGATTCCCACGATGGATAAACTCCAGTTTACAGATGTACCCTGCTAGTTTTTTCTGTAAAATGTACATACACAGACCTTAAAATGGTTATCCGGATTTAAGGTCTCATCATAATGAAGTGCCAATTGTCATGTCAGCGTCCTTCCGATGGTTTTCATACCCATGAGGAGATCGACACTTGTATATTCTTGTTGTCGAGGATGCTTCATAGCCCGGCAAGTCACCATTCACATGCAGCCTTAAGGCTATAAAGATAAAAAAATAAAAGTAGTGATACGCTTCAATTCCTATGGCAGCGTAAGGGTTTGATAAACCAGCTTTCAAAACATCATTTTCAATCAAAAGAAAAGCTTTTGTAAATCAAATTAAATGCTTTTTGCAAATCAAATCAAAGACTGATTTTCAAATCAAATTAAAACCTTCGTATATAGGCTCAACGAAGTCTGTCAAAGCTTTCAATCAATCAAATCAAAAGGCCCAATTTTCAAACAGCATTCACTCATGCATTCACAGTTTTAAGAGAAATATTGAAAAGATGCGGTACCGTATTTACACGGGAGTCGTGGGGTGCCTAACACCTTCCCCACACTTAACCAACCCCCGAACTCAAAACTTTGATTTCAAAGATCAAGTTTTGACAGTGTCCAGCAATTGGGCCTCTTTTTAAATCAAATTTGGTTGAGTTGGTACAACCATTTTTCAATCTACCAACTAGCGACTCTAAACGTTCAAATCATCGAGTGCATTAGTAAATGTCTTACTTGCCAACGCGTCAAAGCAGAGCACCAGAGGCCAAGTGGTTTACTACAACCGTTGGAAATACCAAAGTGGAAATGGGAGCACATCACGATGGACTTCGTGGTGGGGCTTCCAGTCACGCAGAAAGGTTATGATGGCATTTGGGTTATCGTGGATTGATTAACGAAGACCACACATTTTCTACCGATTAAGATTCGATACAGTTTGAATCAGTTAGCAAGCCTATACGTAAAGGAGATTGTTTCACGATATGGAGTGTGTCGACATTGCTAAATTTAAGAAATACTGCGGGTCGGTTCATAACCCGATTTTTTCTCAAATCGATCTTCCTAAGTTATCTCTACCCTTGTTCTTTTTATTGCAAAAAAGGTTTTGAAGGATTTTTTTTAGAAAAAAGGCCAACATGTGTATATGTCGATGATTTGAATTGATTTAAATAGAGTCGCTAGTTGGTTGTTTTGAAAATAATTGTACCAACTCAATCGAATTTGATTTGAAAAGAGGCCCAATTGCTGAACATTGTCAAAACTTGATCTTTGAAATTGGAGTTTTGATTTCGGGGTCTTGGTTAAGTGTGGGGAAGGTGTTAGGCACCCTACGACTCCCGTGTAAACACGGTACCACAATTTTTTCAATATTTCACTTAAAACTAGAATGCGTGAGTGAATGCTGTTTAAAAATTTGGCCTTTTGATTGATTGAAAGCTTTTGACAGGCTTCGTTGAGCCTATATACGAAGGGTTTAATTTGATTTGAAAATCAATCTTTGATTTAATTTGCAAAAAGCATCATTTAATATGATTTGCAAAAGCTTTTGAATTGAATTGACAGTGATGTTTTGAAAGATGGTTTTATTAATCCCTTACGTTGACATATGAATTGAAGTATATCGCTACTCTTAATTTTATCTTTATAGCCTTAAGGCTGCATGCAAATGGTGATTTGTCGGGCTGCGAAGCATTCTCGACCACATAAATATAAAGTGTCGGTCTCCTCATGGGTATAAAAACCATCGGAGGGACGCTGACATGACAATCCATATTTTTATTATGTTGAGACCTTAAATTCGGATAACCGTTTTAAGGTCTGTGCATGTACATTTACAGAAAAAACTGACAGAGTACATCTGTAAACTGGAGTTTGTCCATCGTGGGAATCAGATTTTGATCAGTTTGATAATGAATCCCACGATTCCTAGGCTCACATAAGAACAGCTAGAAAACCTGTAAAGTTCAAATTTGTACAGAAGCAGATAAATATTCCAAAATAGCCAGAACCAGGGATTCATTCAGTAAATCCCGGTTCACACTACCTAAGCGTCTCGTTCCCACTAGATAGCGATCTAAGGGATGCGAGGTTGCTTTTGAAGCTGAAACTATAAAAATAACTATATTTAAAGAAATCTCAGCCATTATAGCTTTTAGGTTCTTTCGTGTTTGAACCGTTAAAAGCTAGAAGTGGCGAGATTTGGATAAATCTAGTTCGCCCGAAGAAATGTCAGTGCAAATTTATATACAAATGAATATTAAATGCAACAGTTGAATAAATTGAACAAAGCAATATATATAGTTAGATATATATAAAAGCTATAAAGGGCGATGGGTTTTCACTCGCAAGCCCGGACTGGAATTGAAATATATATGTAGATATATATATTGATTGAAACGTAGTCAACCAAGACTGGAAAGATGACCAGTGATGATGAAGGCTGTAATATATGCATAAATATATATAAAAGCAGTAAAAAGGCCACAGTATGATCCAGGCCGAACTGAAATGTAAATTGCAGAAAAATAATCAACTAGTGACTGGGGAGATCACCTAGTGTGGCGAAGTGTGTAAAAATAGTAAAAAGGGCGATGGGTTTTCATGTCTGTGCCCGAACTAAATTAATATATATATATATATATATATATATATATTGACAGAAATGTAGTCAACCAATACTGGTACGAAGACCAATTATGGTAAAAATTGCTTAGATATGCGTAAATATATATAAAAGTGATAAACTACCTCGGATTTCAAATTCGGGCTTGACAGAATTGAAATGTTAGTATATAAACAGCTAAATATATACAAAAAAGGCCAAACCCGGACTGGGAAGACAACCCAGTCCGACGAAGTTGCCAAAACGGTGTGTGCTAGTTCATTGAAGCTACTGGTGCTGACGGATCATCAATCCGAGTTGTAGAAATGTTGAAAACATAGTTTATGTACAAAAATATATCAATTTTAGACAAAAATGATCACGGAACTATGTTCGGGCATATTTAGAAGATAAAACTTGATCTGCAGGTGTAAAACAGTGCAAAGTAGTAGTAATGACTTACTGATAGTAAAAATACTTACAATGGGCTGCACTACGGGCTTTTTGCCAAATCGTAGGCCTTAAACGTCAAAATCTACCGGTGGTTTTTTGATATGTGGTAGTATATGGGTTTGTCTACGTGTTGGAGTAAAAATATTTGGGTTTGGAAGAGGTGTAAAAGTCAAAAAATCAGACGGGCAGAGCTTCGCTGCGTTTTGGAATTCTTGAAAATGAACGGGGGGGCACATTTATTTATAGCCCAGGGAGCCTCAACTCTACCTGTTGTTGCCGTAGGTAGAGGTACGGCTCCCCAATATGGGGCCCACATGCCCAGCTTTGTTGTCTCGAAGTGCGTACATACCGGGCGACGCGATCTCAAGTTTGAAACTTCATAACTTTTGATCAGAGCGTTCGTTTGAGGGATGCTATAGGTTTCCCGAAAGCCCTCACTGAGAGTGTCACAATGACATTGGATTTAACCCTTGTTATGTCCCCAAAGATGGTGTCATGACTGGGTCTTTGTTTCCCCACAGTTTGCCCGTCGAGTCATTTGGTGTTGTTTTCACCTGGGATCACCGTTGTGGTTCTTTTTGACCTTGGTGGCATCAATTCAGCTTGATTTTAGCCAAATTACCAGAGAGTTGGTAAAATGACCATTTTGCCCCTTTCGGGGTTACCCTTGGTGTCGGCATGGCCTCTTGTTGACTTCCGGGAGCTATTTCCAAGACTTGGATCCCATTCGAGTCTGTTTGTTCTCAGTGTTGCCTCTGTGGCTGACGTGGTCATTCCAGGTTTTCTTCTAGAAGTGTTGTGGCACTTTAGGTTTATGTTCGAAGTAGACCTGACTTCCTGGACTGCTGTCGGTGCTGAGCTGTACTTCTTGGGTTGCTGTCGGGGCTAATTTGTACCTCCCAGGTTACTGTTGGGGCTGATCTGACATCCTGATATTGTTGATCGGTGCTGTGGTTGTCCCAATATTGGTGACTGGATTTGAGCTGATGTCCCAATATTGAGATCGGGGATGATCTGACGGTCCGATTGACTATCGGAGCTGGATTGATGGTCGATTGACTATCAGAGTTGGCTGGAGTACCGATATTGGTGATCAGATTTGATTGGAGTTGATCGACATTGGGGTTCAGATTTAGGCTGAAGGTCCAGCATTGGTGGCCGAATTTAGATTGGATATCTGGTGTCAGGATCGGGGTTGGCTTGATTGACGATTTTGCCCTCCTATAGTGTTAATATCGGGGCAAGGAAAATTTTAAGTGTCTACAGATGCCCCTCTTTATCATATTTATACAGTGTAGTGGAATGGACAGGATAAAGATTGCTAGACACTTGAAATATGATAAGGTATTGATGATGCAAATCGCAATGCAATAAATGTTAACATGTTTTCGCGAATAGCATTTTGCACTTTGTATATCACATCAGAAATCGCATCGCCATCGCATCACATCGTAAATCGCATCGTATTTCATCGCATATCGCATCGCATTGCATCGCATATTGCATTGCATCGCATTACCTTTACCGGTATTTGTGTTGGTGCCGATATCCATGGTTGGCTTTCATCAATGTTGTTGATGTCTATGCTGGTGTTGATTCCAACGGTCTGATTTCCATTGGTGTTGCTGATGCTTGTTTGATAAAGATAAACTGAAATGTTTCCTATATTTTTGATGGGGATGATGTCGTATGTGATGGCCCTTGGTGCTACCGTGGTTTAAGCCCAATAGTTTCTCACATCTGCTGATACTCTTCGTGGGGCATACTTTTGATGCCGTTTGTACATTTTTGAAGACTCCTCTGCTGATGATATATTTCATTCATTGAGTTACCTCAGTGGGCGCTCCCGATGCTTATCCTGATGATAACTTACACCAGTAGTTTGCAAAAGTGCCTACCCTGATGGTAGGGGCAATGGTTGATCATTGGACTGTCCCGATGCCTACTCAAACGATAGCAGATTTTTTCATCGAGTTTGTGTGTTTAATGTGTATACATTTTTGACTCTATTAGGTATGTATGCCTAATGTTTTGATGGAGATGTGTGCTGATGTACCACATGTGCAGACCAGACATGATAAGATGATCTTAATTTGTCCTAGGTTGATGCATATGCTTGCTTAAATTGATGTAGAACCATACCTCACCCTTTTTTGAGGTGATTTGGAGTTTCTTTTCAGGCATGGATTTTGATAGGCTTAGTAGCTCTAACTCTCGTATGGCTCCTTTTGTCATTCACATGTTCAGATGTTCCCCTTTCATATATCGTCTCTGGTGGGAATGGATCAGAGTTGATCTGACGACCCGATTGGAGATCGGGGTTGATTTAATTTGATTGACCTCGGTGATCCCTTTGAGGATTTGTATAACATATTCCATCATCTGTCCTTTATGAAGATGGAGTAATATATAACTTTCGCTCCTAAATCATCTCCCGATGCTTCGTTGGGGTTCTGCCAACGGCTGATCATTGAGTATGAAAAGGGGCCATCTCTTTACTTGTGACCTTGCTGGATTAGTTCTGGCTTGGCTGATGACCAGGGTGATGCTGACGTCCTGGAGGATGTTGCCCGTTCTTTCATTGCCTAGATTTGGACTTCAGTGCAGCGGCCTTGAATTATGAGGGCTTGGCGCAGGTTGACATATTTGATGATGTAAATTTCCTTCGTTAGATCTTTTTGCTATTAGGCATCTGTTCTTCCCGAGTTAAGGACTCTGTTGAGGATTTTTCCCTTTTTTGTAGAAAGATAGCTGATGTCGCCTTGATTTCTTTCAGTAACTCTCCCTTTTCTTTTGATGAGGAACTTGGTCCCGCCATAGATCCTTTCCATTTCTTGGAATGGAAAAATGCCCCAGCCCTTTTGCAGGTTGTTACTGGGGTTCATAGAAAAAAAACTCACTTTGTTGACCATGTCCATTAGAATGTTAAACAAAATATAAGTTCATTGTATAGAATGAAGTTACATTTCATAACAGACTAAGTCTCTCAAGGAAAACTCTACATGAGTTTTATCTCCTTCCTAACTTCTAAGTTCGCCTAAGTTATAGTCTAAGGACACTCGTTCCTAAGGTTTATAACTACAGCTTTGATACCAACCTGTGA
>JAINUT010001330.1:0-60214 GCA_020205555.1 Panax stipuleanatus | reverse complement strand
TCTCCGTGAGTGTCGCAATGACATGGGAAAAAACATTTTCCAGATCCAGGAAGACGGGTTCATAACCAGGTCTTCGATTCCCAAAAGTTTATTCGTTGAGCTGTCTTGCGTGGTTGCCACTCGGGATCGTCGTTAGGATTCATTCTAAATTTAGCCTCATCGATTTGGCTTAAGTTTGGCCAAGTCGGTTGAGAGTTGATGAAATGACCATTGTACCCCTCCCTAGGTTGCCTGTAGTGTCGGCATGATCGCTGGTTGACTTTCGGGAGCTGATTCCAAGACTTGGATCCCAGTTGAGTCTTTTGACCTCAGGGTTGTCTCAGAGGCTGACGTGATTGTTCCAGGTTTTGCTCTGGAGTTATTGTGATGCTTCAGGTTGATGTCTGAAGTTGACCTGACGTCCCGAGTTGAGATCGGGGTTGCTTTGACTTCCCGGATTGAGACCGGGTTGACTTTACTTACTGCCCGATATTGAGGTCGGGGTTGATTGATACCTCCCGGGTTGCTGCCGGGGTTGAACTGACTTCCCGGGTTGAGATCGGGGTTGAGCTTGATGATCCGATTGACTGTCAGAACTTGATTGATGGTCCGATTAACAGTCAGAACTTGATTGATGGTCCGATTGACTGTCGGAACTTGATTGATGATCCGATTGACTGTTGGAACTTGATTGATGATCCAATTGACTGTCGAAACTTGATTGATGGTCTGATTGACTGTCAAAACTTGATTGATGATCTGATTGACTGTCAGAACTTGATTGATGATCTGATTGACTGTCAGAACTTGATTGATGGTCCGATTGACTGTCGAAACTTGATTGATGGTCCGATTGACTGTCGGAATTTGATTGATGATTCGATTGACTGTCGAAACTTGATTGATGGTCCGATTGACTGTCGGAACTTGATTGATGGTCCGATTGACTGTCAAAACTTGATTGATGATCCGATTGAATGTCGAAACTTGATTGAGGATCCAATTAACTGTCAAAACTTGATTACCGATATGGGGAATCAGATTTAGGTTGAAGGACCGGCGTTGGTGGCCGAATTTAGATTAATTAACAGTTTTGCCCTCCTACCGGGTTAGTATTGGGGCAAGGAAAATTTTGAGTGTCTATGGATGCCCCTCTTTATCATGTCCATGCAACATGGTGGAATGGATAGCATAAAGATTAGTAGACACTGGAAATAAAGAGTGTCAGAGCCATTTTGAAGCTGGGCATCTTGGAGTAGAATGGGGCTACTTTTGGCTGTGTGCGTTATCACTTTGTTGGGGATGACGCTATCCGGTATAGCCATTAATGGTATTAGGAAGTTATCGCCAGCCAGTTTTGTCATTCTCGGCGATGGATGACATCATTCACAATATTTATTTGACTCTAATGAGTTTGTTGAAGATGATTTATCACAGATTTTCCCATCTTGACCTGCTGGGGATGACGTCCTCTGCAATAGCTTCGTATATTCCGAGGGAGTGAGCTATCACAGATTTTCCCGTCTTGATCTGCTGGGGATGACGTCCTCTGCGATAGCTTTGTAGGTATTGAGGAAGTGGACAGGATTGACACTACCTAAATGATCTTCTTTGAGGATGTGTATAACCGATTCCATCATCTGTCCTTTGTGAAGATGGATTATTATGTGACTCTCAACCATAGATCGTCTCCTGACATCTCATGGAACTAGTCTAAGGGTTGAATTGTCTTCGGTCGGCACCCGAACTTCGCTGGGGTTGCACCAACGGCTGAGTTGTCATCGGTCAGTACCCGATGCTTCGCTGGACTGGAACCAACGGCTGAGTTGTCACCGGTCAGTACCCAATGCTTCGCTGGAATGGAACCAACGGCTGAGTTATCACCAGTTAGTACCTGATGCTTCGCTAGAATGGAACCAACGACTGAGTTATCACCGGTCAGTACCCGATGCTTCGCTGGACTGGAACCAACGGCTGAGTTGTCATCGATCAGTATCCGATGCTTCTCTGGACTGGAACCAACGGCTGAGTTGTCACCGGTCAGTACCCGATGCTTCACTGAACTAGAACCAACGGCTGGAATTAACTTCGGTCAGTACCCGAACTTCGCTGGGGCTGAGCCAACGGCTAGAATTGACTTTGGTCAGTACCCGAACTTCGCTGGGGCTGAGCCAACAGCTAAAACTACTTTGGTCAGTGTCCGAACTTCGATGGGGCAGAGCCAACAGCTGGAATTGACTTCGGTCAGAACCCGAACTTCGCTGGGGCTGAGTCAACGGCTGAAATTGCTTCGGTCAGTACCCGAACTTCGCTGGGGCTGAGCCAACGGCTGGAATTAACTTCGGTCAGTACCCAAACTTCGCTGTGGCTGAGCCAACGGCTGAAATTGACTTCGATCAATACCTAAACTTTACTGGGGCTGAGCCAACGGCTGGAATTGACTTTGGTCGGAACCCGAACTTCGCTGGGGCTGAGCCAACGGCTGGAATTGACTTCGGTCAGTACCTGAACTTCGCTGGGGCTGAGCCAACGGCTGAAACTGCTTTGGTCAGTATCCAAACTTTTCTGGGGCTGAGCCAACGGCTGGAATTGACTTCGGTCAGTATGTAAACTTCACTGGGGCTGAGACAACGGCTGGAATTGACTTCGGTCAGTACCCGAACTTCGCTGGGGCTGAGCCAACGGCTGAAATTAACTTCGGTCTGTACCCAAACTTCGCTGGGGCTGAGCCAACGGTTGAAATTGACTTTGGTCAGTACCCAAACTTTGCTGGGGCTGAGTGAACGGCTGAAATTGACTTCGGTCAGTACCCGAACTTTGCTGGGGCTGAGCCAACGGCTGAAACTGCTTCGAAAATGGCAGTTTTTGGCAGTTTTACGTAGTTTTTGCGCAGTTCTTTCGTAGTTTGATATGTTGATCCTCGGACATGGCTTCGGGTTGAATGTCAAGGGCCTCTATGGAGTTTCCCTTTTTTTCAGGATTGCGCTGCTTGAACGCAGGATTTCAGGACAAACCGCTCAATTGCGTAGCGATTTCTCTTCAGATTTGATTTGGCGGCCCATTTAAACTCCGTTTTGACTCGAACCAAACCGGGCACGGGTCAGGTGGGACCCACCTGGTCTGCCGCAGGTGGAGGCTGTAGTCGGAGGTAGAGGTACGACTGCCTGGGCTACTTAATGTGCTGCGGGATTTTTCATTTTGCAAGTTTCCCGTTTGAGCAGCGAAAGGATTTTCGATCTTCTTTTTCAGATCTACAGAGTTCTGGCAGTCAGAATCTGAATTCGTCAGTTCCTACGCGTTCAGCATAGCGCAGGTAACGTTTTACATCCTTCTTTTGCAGTTTTTGACCGTTAAAAGCATGTGAACCGCCTAGGGTGCTTTTAAATGTAATGTATAAAAAATGTATGTCTATATGACCTGTGAAAAATTTTCTGTCTACACATGTATGCATATTTTACTATAATACACGTTTGGATGTAAGAAAATTCAGGTTCTGAGACTGTACTCATTTTAGTTTTTTGGTCAGTCTAACCATCCTTTTTGAGGCCTAGCGTGCCTGGCCTTTCAACTAAAAATGCCTATGGTATTTCGGAGACCATGTGAGGCTGATTTTTTGATTTGTTTCAGTAAATATGAACTATTTTTGTCTTTGGATAGGTGTGCTACTGAATGGCCACCTAGGCATGCCTGTGTGCATGCGGACAGTCCATTTTACAAAGGAGACTTTGGCAAAATTTTTCCAAAATCTTAGGTTTTGAAAAGCATGTATTTTTGACTCTGTGGGGAGTTTTTTACTGACCCAATGCAGGTTTTGAGCTTCTGGGATTTTGAAAACATGCAGTTTTGACTGTACGGTGTATTTTTTGATGGACCCATGCATGTTTTAGGACTTAGATATGTATGTTGGATTGATTGATTAATAAGCCATAGGTTTTAGGCTTACCACACCCTGTTTGAGGTGATTTGGAGTACTGGTGTATGCGATGGCTTGCGATAGACCCGGTAGTTCTACTGGAGTTTCATCAGGCGTTAGACGGAGGAAGGCTTCTGCCGTCCCACAGGCCCGTCTAGCTAGAACCCTCGCAGATTGGTATAGAGCAGGATACGTCCATCACAGGATAAGCAGCCCATTGACATTGATGACTAGGAGGCTACTTTTGTTGCTCCTGTTCCAGCTCAGGTTCCACGCGCGGAGGTCCCGAGCATTGCTGTGTAGACACAGGAGTTGCTGGGGACTTGAGTCGCCATTCTTCTAGATATCTTCAGGCCAACGAGGTGACTTGAAGTCTTTCTTCTCTCTGGACTCTCTTCCCATCTTTCGGCCATTCTCGGGGCACAGGTTTTTAACATGGGTTGATTTTTTATGCAGGTCCCTGGCTTGACATAGCCTCGAGGGAACTGGTTTAGTGTGCACTCCCTTTATCAGACTCTGCACGAGGATTATAGGGAGATTGTGGATGGCTGGGGATTTTAGGCCTTCTTCTCTATCCTGCCCCGCCGTTGCCCTTGGGGATATATGAGGGCTTTATCTGAGCGCTGGTTCCACTAGACTCAGTCCCTTTATCTGCTTGATTGCGAGGTGATGATAACTCTTATGGACTGGAGATTTATCACCGACATTGAATTTGAGGGCAAGACAGTGCCTGTCGTGTCTGACATTTCTCCCACCACAGTTAGATCCATGTTGGGAGTCCCTCAGTCGGCATTCAAGGGTCAGTCCAGTCTGGTACCTTGAGTATAGATACCCAGGACGGGACTTTGCAGTTGCCTCTGCCTAATGATCGGAGGGCTAGATATCGCATTCTGAGGCGATTATTTTTGTCCATCATCTGGGGTTATTTTGTGGCGAACAACTCGTCGACGGTGTCCTTTGCTTTGATCAGCGCCACTCAGTATGTAGAGCGCCTCAGTGACTTTGATTGGGGATCCTATACCTTTGCCTATTTTCTCCGGGGCATGCGCCTGTTTTCAGAGGGTGTGACAGAGGCTTAGTTAGGATTCCATCAGTTTTTGCTGGTGAGTACATCTTTCTGTACCTTTTTGATTTCTGCACTTATTTTGGCAGTCTTGGTCACTGAGGACTTTTGATATTTGCATGGATAGCTTTGGGCATTTGAGAGGCTTCCTTGCCTACGGCTCGTTTCAGCATTAGGTCTGGAGACCTATCTACGTGGACGGAGATGGCACCACTCCAATTAGATGGAGGTCCCTGTTGCTGAGGGATTCACTCATGCCCGTCTGTAGTTGGAGCTTTTGACGGTGGGCTCGATCACCTGGACGCCGTACACATCTGAGCACTTCATCGTCGAATTTGATAGAGGTTTCCCCACTGGTCGGGAGTTTGGCTTATCAACCTGCCGAGTCCCTATGTTGACGGAGGGAGGCTGGGAGCTCTATCTTGGAGAGCGTGCCATTCAGAACATTATAGGGGAGATCCGCATTCCCATTGCTCCTCCTGTTTGGCATCATTAGCCATTATCCGTGCCTTTGACAGACATCCCTTTGGAGGGTATAGACGACTTTGATCTATCAGAGGGCCCATACAGCCAAGCAGCCTTGTACAGTTGGTGGAGTCCTCGCACTATTGGGGCTCAGACTCGTGCCACCCATTTTATGGCAGACATGGTGCCGGGGTCCATGATGACGGACTGGATAGCTTGTATTAGAGAGCCTACTCATGCAGACCGAATAACACATCTGACCAGGTAGTTAGACTAGGATCTCTTCTTTATCAAGCACCTTGGCCGAGATCCATCAGAGGCATCTTTATTTGAACCATCCAGCTCTGGAGCAGGCCTCTCTTCAGGTCCATTCAGTGGCAGTTACACAGGGGCAGACCTCCATTATACCACCCAGATATGCCTGATCCCAGCAGCTTTGTGCAGACAAAGGATCTGGAACAGGTCGATCGGTTTGATATCGAGGTCTTTGGCTTCCTCTGATAGCTATGGCAGCTATATTTTTGGTCAACCACTGTTTTGGCTATTCAGCGTTTGTGCCATCATTTTGATAGACCACTGTATAGCTGAGTGGTGTGCCCCATTTCTTTGTATTCTTCCTTTCACTTTGTACCAGGATATAGGGATGATGTATGCAGTAGATAGCTTTTTGTAGATATTTCTGTCATCTTTATCTGCTGCACCATGTTTATATCATTGTCATCATGCATGTATCATGTGTATGCATTCAGACAGTTGCAATTTGACTTGACCTCTGGACGATCTTGTGATACGGTGCTACAGATGACGACGTTTGCAGTTAGTCGTATAGAGCATTTGCCACGGTCAGAGGTGGCTGCATCGTTGCGATCATGGTATGATAGTCTGCTCTTCCCAGCTAGGGGGACAGTTGACCAAATGCTGGGGCATTCAATGGCCCTTGTAGATTTCAGGGTTCCAGACAGCTTTATTGATGGCGTCCTACCCTTATGGGTACCGAAGAGACAGGTATTCCGCATTGGGTGGTGTGAGCTTTTGCCTACTCTGGAGGAGTACCAGAGATTTACTGGCTTGGATTTAGAGTCAATGTGTGCTCGGACGGCTATCAATGATATGCGGAGATCGTTTACTCGGTTGTCCAGTCTTTGACAGAGCATAGTCATGGATGAGATCGTTTCAGAGCATGTGATCTCCCTTGATTTCTTGATTGATCATTTTGGCGAGTTTGACAGTTATGATCGCCACATCAGAGATTTTATCATTTTTGCAGAGGAGTGGCAAACAGCCAGGATAGACATGCTGCTGATGTGCATCGTGGCATATGGTTACATGCCATTGCGTTTAGATCACCTTGATGTGGGATTGGTTGTCGTAGTCAGAGCCCTTAGGCAGGGGAGTACCATTATCCCTATGATCTTGGCGGAGACACTGAGGTCGCTCACCTATTGCAGTACCCATCCAACAGGGTTTTTCTGGGGTAGCTCGGTCGTGCTGTATATTTGGTTGATGTCACACATATGGCCGATTGGATCCTTTAGACCTCATGCCTATTGTTTTAGCCACGAGATATCCTCAGTTTACTCCTTCCGTCCGCCTGATTGCGTCGACTCAGAGTCCTGGTTAGCATTTTTGTCTGATATTGAGCATCCATTTGCAATTTTGTTATGCTCAGGGATGGCGACCCCGTTCAGCTTCATTACTCATACATCTGGCATGGATTATTTGCCTTTGGTAGGATTGAGGGGTATGACTACTTATCATCCCTTGGCCATTATGGAGCAGTTTGATCAGTGGCAGAGTATGCACCATTTTGAGGATTCTGTTGATCAGAGGATGTAGGCTTCATCGATGTCACCGGCCAACTTGGTTAGAGTTTATGAGTGTTGGACTTACAAGGAGAGGGCTGAGTTCGTAGACATCTAGGTCGTTCTCCAGAGTATTCTGCATGGTTAGAGGCAGAGACCGCAGTCGCAGTAGCAGAGCTTCATTTACCTCCGCTTGCAGATTTTAACAAAGAGGAGCCCATGGAGGATCCGATTCTCCTACTGAGGATGAGCTGTTCGTAGATTTGGCTGTACCTTGATTTGATCCCCCGATTATTCCCACAGGGATAGATCCAGCTTTGTCAGATTCTCTATTCAGGATAACCGTTGAGAGAGACTCAGTTAGAGCGCAGATGTTGGCTGCCCTGTCTGGCAGGGATTTAGCTTTTGCTGAGAGGGATGGTCTCAGGTCCGCTTTGGATACTGGATTGATGGAGCAGGAGGAGCTTCACTTTGCTTTAGATACTGCCATTGTGGAGCGAGACGAGGTTCGCTCTGCCAAGATGCAGCATATATTGATATTGAGGAACTTTGATTTCTCCGGATGCAGCTTTTGCAGAGAGGGATGAGGCTATAGCTTCTCGTGATTTCCACATTGCTGATAGTACTTCTCTCCGATCCTACACCCATGGTTTGATTACTGAGATGAATGTTTACATTGATGACCACAGTGCCACCTTGCAGATGACTGTGGATGTTCTTAACCGTATAGAGGCTGAGTGGACTACTCTTACAGATGCTCCTCCATCTTCAAGAGAGATGCCATGCTGGCATGCTGACCCGCTTGTCCTTGGGTCCATAGACTAGCTTTTTTTTCCTGCACAGACTAGATTAGCCATTTTTGTTATGTACAGGGCACTATATATATAAAGCAGTTTATATATCAGAGAAATATATTTTTGAGATACTTCCCTGCTTAGATATGTATTGTCATCGCTGAGTGATTACCACTTTCGTATGACTCGTAGTTATTGATGCATTTTGAGCTTCTCCTTGATGGACTGACAGTTGAGGTGTCAAGGGAGTTCCTCAAATGGTCTGGTAGCTAGACAGCTTGACAATATTTAGCTTTTATTTGTCTTCGGTGTCTTGAACTGGTCTTCCATTTTTTTGTTTTTCTTGAGGGTCAAACCGCGCCATAGAGGGCTGCCTACGTACTCCCGGGTTGAGGGAGATCAGGTCATTCGTAGTTCTGTTGTTTAATTGAAGAGGCTTGAAAAGAGTTATCTGGGGTTTGAATTTGGTTTGATGAGTTTGGAATTTGATGCTGGGATTCAAGTTTTTGGATTTTTGCTTGGTTTGACCGCACCATAGATGGTTGCCTACGTACTCCTAGGTTGAGGGAGATCAGGTCATTCAGTTCTTGCTTCTCTAGTGAAAAGCCGAACCTGATTCATTTATAGGACCCAGATGCGGGTATGCACGTGCTTCAGACGTAGTACTTTTTCACGGTGTCTGAATTATGAGTTGGGGAAATTCGTTCCGTCCATTTCTTGTAGCCTGATGGCTCCCCCTGTCAGCACTTCCTTGACAATGAAAGGGCCTTCCCAGTTTGGGGCAAATTTTCCTTTGGCTTCATCCTGATTCCAGGATTTTCTTTAGCACCAAATCGTTTTCTTTGAATTATCGGATTCAGAGTTTCTTGTTGTAGGACCTGGCGATCCTTTGCTGGTATAACCGCCGGAAAATGGTTGTGGCCCTTTTTCATCTATCAGGGACAGTTGATGATATCGTCTTGCAACCATTGATCTTCGTCATCTGAGCATCTATTAATACTCGTAAAGACTCCATCTCTACTTCTATGGGGAGGACTGCTTCCATGCCATAGACCAGTGAGTAGGGGTAGCCCCAGTAAGGTGTGCATTGACGTCCTGTAGGCTAACAGGTGAGAGGTAGCAGGTCAGGCCAGTCTTTGTGATTGGGACATTTTTGCATGATCTTCTTGATGTTTTTGTTGGCCGTTCGACAGCACCGTTCATCTTGGGCGATAGATGATGGAGTTGAGATGCTTGATGTGGAACTTGCCGTACAGTTCTACCATCATTTATTGTTCAGTTTTTGGCGTTGTCTGATACGATCACCTCCGGTTGTCCATATCGATAGACGACATTATTTGATGAAATGATGATGACCTCTTTTGTGACTTTAGGAAAAGAGGCTGTTCAACCCATTTGGTGAAGTAGTCGATCATGGTGAAGATGAACCGATGACCGTTACTGGCTTTGGGTTTGACTGGACCTATCACGTCCATTCCCCACATAGAAAAAGGCCATGGTGCACTCATGTTGTGCAGCTCATTTGGAGGAGCGTGGATGGCATTTCCATGTGTTTGGCATTGAAAGCATCTCTTGACTGATCATCGCAATCAGCTTTGAGCGAGATCCAGTAATGTCCTGTTCTGATTATCTTCTTGGCCAGTAGATGGCCGCTCATGTGTGGACCACAGACTCTGCCATGGACTTCATCCATTAGTCTTTGGGCTTGCTCCTTGTCAGGCATCTTAACAGGCCTATTCCAGCATCCTTTTATAAAGTGCATCTCCGCTCAGATAGAACTTCATGGCCATTCTAGAATTTGTTTGCTCTGATTGGCTTGCACCAGCGGGTGTAGATCCATCACGGAGATATTCCTTGATGTCTTGAAACCAAGGTTGCTTGACAGGAGGTATTTCATCTTATACTTCTCCAATGTAATTCCCGTAGTTGGGGCTTTTTGATTTGTGAACTGGATGTTGGGAAACCCTCCTGTTGGATATGCAGATTAATGAAGCCAACATTGCCAGTGCATCGGCAAAGTCATTTCGACCCCGAGGAATGTGGACGAAGGTTATTGCTTCAACTCCTGGACATTTTGAGGACTTGCTGATGATATGGCAACAATGCAGTTCTTTTGTGAGATACTTGCCGGTGGTTTGTCTGATGACCAACTTGGAATCTCCAAAGACCAATAAGTGTTTGATACCCATGGATTGGGCTAGTTTCAACCCAGTATACAGCCTTCGTACTCGGCCGTGTTGTTGGTGTTGCCAAATTGAAGTTTGGTAGCCACAGGATATTGATCACCTGTACCAGAGATAAGGATTGCCCCAGCTCCGGAACCTTCCATTTTACCGCTCCGTCGAAATACATTTTCCATGGTTGGATGTATTCTCTGACTGAGTTGTTGAATTGTCATAATCCCATCATCTGGGAAATATGTCTCCAGGGGCTCGAACCCTCCTGAAGGTGCTTCTGCTAATTGATCTGCAATGCCTTGGCCTTTGATAGACTTCTGAGTCAGTAGACAATGTCGAACTGCTGTAGAATCAACTGCCATTTAGACAGTCGGCAATTTAACATTGGTTTGTTGAAGACGTATTTGAGTGGATCCATACGGGATATGAGATACGTCGTGTGCCCATACAATAGTGTTGCAACCTCATGGCGGCCCATGCTAATGCACATCATCTTCTCGATCAGGGTGTTTTTGTTCCCCGCTGCTGAATCTTTTGCTGATGTTGTAGATAGCTCTTTCTTTGCTACTATCATCCTTCTGTCCTAGCATACAGCCCATGGCATTGTCATTGACGGACAGGTACATGAATAAGGGGACTCCATCCTTGGAGGTACCAAAATAGGTGCTTCAACAAGCTACTTTTTGATGGCAAGGAGGCTTGTTGACAATCCTCATTCCATTTGATGGAGGAATTCTTCCTTAACAGCTTGAAGATAGGCTCACAGGTTGCTGTGAGCTGGGAAATGAATCGACTTATGAAGTTATCCTTCTAGGATCCTCGTATCTCCTTCTCTGTACGAGGCACGGGCATTTCAGAAATGGCTTTGATCTTGGCAGGGTCTAACTCAATGCCCCGATTGCTCACCAGGAATCCTAGCAGTTTGCCTGCCTTGATGCCAAAAGCGCATTGGTGGGATTTAGCTTGAGGTTGTACTTGCGCAACCTGTTGAACAGCTTCTGGATGGTCTATGTGATCATCTCCCTTAGAGATTTGATGATGATGTCATCCATATACTTCTATTTCTTTGTGCATCATATCATAAAGAGGGCCATCATGGCTCACTGATAAGTTACTCCGGCATTGATGAGGCCAAGGATAGTCATCGGTAGCAAAAAGTTCCCCAGGGAGTGATAAAGCTATTTTCTCCCGGTATTCTTCAGCAACCATGATTTGATGGTAACCAACAAAGCAGTCTACGAAGGAATACATGCCGTATTGCGCTGTATTGTCAATCAGGATGTGGATAAAAGGTACCGGGAAATTGTCCTTGAGGTAGGCTTTGATTAGATCCCGATAATCCACGCAGACTCGTACCTTCCCTCCTGGTTTAGGCACGGGGACTTTTTGATAGCCATTCGGGATATGTTGATACCATGATGATCCCGGCTTTGAATTGTTTAACAATTTTTTCTTTGACTTTGAGATCCATCGAAAGCCCGGATAACCATGTGACTGGCTTTGATCCGGTTTGGATTGATCTTCATCCTTTCCAACATGTCATATGGAAAAATGTTGAGGGAAGAACCTCCATCAATAAGCACTCCTCCGATCACTTATCCGGAGGACATAACGGCTATATACAGGGACATGTGGTGACCCCTTCCCTCAGACGGGATATCATCGTCTGTAAAGGAAATCACGTTGTTGTTGAAAATGTGTTCTATCACGTGACGAAATTTCTCTATGTTTACCGTGTATGGCAGATGGGCTTCTTCTAGTACCTTCACTAGGATGTTACGGTGATCCTCTGATGATAGGACCAAGTCTAGGTTGGATATTTTCTTGGGTGCGTCTTTAAAGCTTTGCACTATCTTGATTTCATTGTGTCCCATCTTTTTGAGGAACTCTTTTATCTTTTCTTCAACCACATTTTCTTTTGCTTTAGTAACTGGTTTAATCACCCGCTGCGGCAGGTACAATGGATTATCCTTTGACAAGATGGAAATGTTGTTTGAAGTATAGCTTTCAATGTCCCCATAGTTTCATGGGACCTTCTTTAGACTAAGGATTGGATACTGAGGTCTGAAGGGAAAAATTAGAGGCTGAGGTGCAACCACCTTTACAGGATTTTGTTTGTCCGGGACCCCTTTACCTGTTAGTACCAGGGGTGTGACGATTGATTCTTTATCGCAGGATATGACAGCCACTGTGTCTTGATACCATGCATCGGGGATCCAGAGGCTATCTTTCTCTGTCATGTCGAGGATTTGATCTCCTCTGATTAGGTCACCTTTCTCAATCAGGTCTTGAATTAGGTTACGAAGTGCCCAACATTCTTCTGTATCATGGCCAGGAGAGTTGGAATGGTACTGACAGATTTGGTCAGGTTTGAATTTTCTGGATTGAGGATTCAGCGGAGGTAGCAAGTTTTCAACCATTCCCTCGTTGATCATCATTTGCAGGATTTATTCCATTGACTAGTTCAAATTAGTGAAATTCCTTTGAAATAGGAACTTCTTATCTGCTTGGACACTTGCTTCTTCAATCCCCTTGTCAGTCCAGGGTGTAAGCTCATAAGTTCGGCTATGATCTTGATTGGAATTGACTTCCGCTGGAGGAGAGCAACTGCCAATAGATTGATGGATTTGCTTCAACATCTTTCTGGTGAGTTGATGTTGGTGGACGACCAGTTTAGCCAACTGCTCGATTTGTTCTTGATAGACTTTATTTCTTGCTCTATCAGGAATTGTTTTTCAGAAGCTTCCTAACTTATTGGGCTGATGTTTTGGATTGAGTGGATTCTTCAACATAGCGGAGGTATTTGGATCCTTCTCCACTTGAAGTGTTGATCATGTTGACACTCTCCTCCTTATGTTGTGGGAGAGGGTTATCTTGGACATGCGTTTGATTTAGCTTTGTGACCACAATTTCCCCGCTATCAATCAAATCTTGGATTTTGTGCTTGAGGGACCAACAATTTTAGGTGTCATAGCCCAGTGATCCGAAATGATAAGAACATTTCTTGCTAGGGTCGAAGTTCCTTGCATTAGTGTTAGTTGGCGGAAGGAGTTGGCTAATCTTCTTATGAGCTTTCAGAAGTTTGAAGACGTTCTCGAGTGAATCCCCTAGTGGGGTGAAAGTCCTTCTGCGCCTGACCTTCATGTTTTTCTGGAATGAAGGATTTGAAGGCTGTGTTGTAGCCTGAAAAGGGGTATAGTTCCTCCTTTGAATGGGTGTATTGTTCGAATTACTACTTGAATTTTGTCCTTGTAACACCAAGGAAACTTCTTCATCTTTCTTTTTGTGGACCCTCCGGGGATTACTCTCGTAATTTTTGGAGTGGATATGCTCAGCAACAGCTTCGAGTGCTGTTAGGTCTTTTATTTTTCTGTACTTGAGTCCCATTTCAGTCATTTCGTCGTGTTTGATCATTTCAGAGAAAGGTTTTCCTA
This sequence comes from Panax stipuleanatus, assembly GCA_020205555.1. Classification (NCBI taxonomy): domain Eukaryota; kingdom Viridiplantae; phylum Streptophyta; class Magnoliopsida; order Apiales; family Araliaceae; genus Panax; species Panax stipuleanatus. The sequence continues at coordinate 46,587 of JAINUT010001330.1, read as the reverse complement.
TGCCTTCCAGGACCCTTTCATAATAAGAAGCTTCTTGAATATCGATGAAAGTTATCACTATTTCAGATTCTGTCATGGCGGGAGCAACTTGTGCTGCGACACGTCTCCATTGCTGGGCATATTCTCTGAATGATTCAGTGTTATTCTTTTGATTTTGGTAATTTGATACCGATCTGGAGCTAGCTGAGATTGAAAACTGTACTAGCTGAGGAAGGCATGGGCTAATTCTTTCCAACTGTGGATTTTGGAGTTGTCCAAACGGGCATACCAGGCTCTGGCTTCTCCAGTTAAACTTTTCTGAAATAGCTGTATTCGATGTTTCTTGTCCTCAGCATAGGATCCGAGTTCTCCGATGAAAACTTTCAGGTGTGTGTATGGATCCCCTAATCCGTCTTATTTCTCGAACTCAGGGACTTGGAATTTTTCAGGATACCGAGCCCCGGAAATATGCAGAGATCTGAGTAGTTGACACTGCCAAATGCCCCAGTTCCTTTGATGGACCGGAGGGTTTCTTCCATTTGTTTCATTTTCTTGAGAATATCACCAGCTTCCTATTCTTTACTTAGGATGGTGATTTCTGGAGTTTTGTTGATTGTATCCTGGTTCTGGGGTCCAGGGATCTGAGTTTTGGCTTTTTTTATATCTTGACCGCTAGCACCACTACCAGATGCTCCTGGTTCTGGATCAGATTGTTTCTCTTTGAAGGCTTTGCTTTGCTCTCTAAGGAAACCGGCTAGCTCGGCTATCTAATTTTTCAATCCTTCGAACTCTTCCCTAGACACAGGGGTGGATTCTGGTGAAGCACTTGAAGCCATGTGTGCTTTCCTGGCCTTTAATCTGGTGATGGGACCAATTTTTCCCCTACCTACACCAAAACGTATGCATGTCAGTTTCCTGTGATAGGTAATGACTGGATGCATTTATGATGTGTGTTTTTTAAGTTTATTCCTCAAAATCGAGGTTAGTTGTTTTGATGGCAGGATGACAGGATATTTGACAGGAAAGTAAATCTTTCATTATTGTCATTTACATTGTGCTCCTCAATAATTGGAGACTTGACATGGAATTGAAAGAGTAAGGCATAAAGAAGCATCCCGTCGGATTTGGTTGATCAGAAGCTGACCTATCCTAGGTTACTCTCGCGGCTTTTGTTTTGGCATGAAGTTTCCCAGATCATCGCAATCTACTAGAAGGGAAGTTAATCCGATCGTTCAACTGGAGTGAATCTGGGTGGTGCATTTTCAGGAGGCAGCCCCGAAGACTTAGTCGTCCCCAGAGTCCTTACTTATCACCGACCGGGTTAGCCTCCTGGTGGAGGGACACACAACATACATTCACATACATCGGCCTTACCGCTTATGCATGCAATGACTGTTTGTTCGAAGCACTAATATGGGTGCGAAGCACTAAAGCATTCATTCTCATTCATTCAATGTAAAGGCATATAATTCATACATTCAATGAAAGACGCAACATTCACTCATCCATTGACTGTGGAGACGCAGGATTTCACGCATTCAATAGTTTAAAATGAAAATGTTTGAATAGATTAAAAGAATTAAAAGAGTTTTTAAAACCGTGTTTCCAAACAAGGCCCTTTCACCGTTTTAAATCCGTTTTGCCAAACGGGGCCTTAACTACTAAAAACCTGTTTTTAAAAATAATACTGTTTTTACCAAACAAAGCCTTAAGGCTTTTGGTTTTCAAAAAGTTGTAACCTATGTCTTTATTATGGGAGTTATTATATACATAAATATATTATAAGTTACATATATGTATATATGTTATATGTATATTTTATATATAGAATTATAATATACGTTAGTTTAGAAAGTTAGTCTGTTAAAAGAAAACAAAGAACAAAACAAAAAGAGTTCAGAGAAAGAAAAGAGAAGAGAGGTTAGAGAGAAGAGAAGAAGAAGAAGAAGAGGAAGAAGAGAGGAAAGGAGGAAGGCCTTGAGAGAGTTATTGCTAAACCTCATCATCTTCTTTCTCACTAAGCTACAAGGGTATAATTCTAACCCTTATATTTTGAAGATCATGTTTTATTGTTCTTCATAGTTATATTCTTTGTAAAATATTTTGTTCATGAAATTATGTGATTGTGAGTTATACCTGTTAAATAGTATTCATATATGATTATTATTGACTTGGATGGATGATTAGACACTTTAATTTGGTATACCTATGATGAACATGAAGAATTCATGTTCATCAAGAAGTTATAGTGAAAATATTTTGAAAATATATAGTTTTCGTTGAAAATCAAAATTATATGTTTGATAGTTAATTGTTGTATAAATTGATTATAGACTATGTTAATATGGTTATAAACGAATTCAAATATGTTTTGAATTGTGTATTTCGTTTTAAAAATAAATTATATTCAATTTCATCAAGAACACTTATCAACGATTTTTCTTCAAAAATCATGAAATTGGGAGTTTTGATTATGTGAATTGATGATTGTATATGTTACAACTTGTTAGAAACTTAAAATTTATGTTTTCGATAAAGTTATGTGAATTATGTTGACTGAAATCGGAATTTGGTGAGAAGAAATAAGCCAAATTGACTTTTTCTCTGCACAGTTCGCGAACCAGTCTGCGTTTGCTGCAGTGGGCCCGCCCCGACGGGCCTATCAAGCCTAAAACCCACGCCCCGGCAGGGGGTATGCAGAAAAGAAAAATTTATTTGTTTTGTAAAGTTTTGTTTAGATCATGAAAGTTAATCTAATGTGATGTACTTGATGACATGATAAGCATATATTAAAATGCTAAATAATAGTAATGAGTTATATTAATAAATATAATGTGTAATTATAATTTGAGTAAAAGTTTAATTTAAATTATGATTTGATAAATGAATATAGTTTGATTATTTTAATCAAAGTAAATGTTTACTAATTATAATTTGTGTATTATAATATATTATGTAATTCAATTTAAATAATTATAATTAAGGTAAATGTGTAATTAAATTATAATTATTTTAATTATATTAATGAGTACATGGATTGACATTGATTAATTATAATCAAAGTAATTGTTTAATTTGATTATATTTGTTTAATTATAATAATCATAAACTGAGTTTGATTATTTAAATCACAATAAATGTTTAATTTAAATTATAATTTAATTAATAAAATACAATTATATTTGATTTAATTATAATTGAGGAGAATGTGTAATTTAATTATAATTTATTTAAATTATAATTAATATGAGTACGTAATTATTAATTGATTAATTATGAGAAATATAATATGATTATGTGAGTGATTAATTATGTGATAATTATATTAACTTAATAATTAAAGAGGACTGAGTTAACCTAAATAGGTTACTAATTATGAGAATTAGCTATGTGATAATTAATTTATATTTATTAATGACGTTGGAAAATTTAAGAAATCCCGCAGGTCGGTTGTAACCCGAGTTTCCTCAAATCGATCTTCATAAGTTATCTCTACCCTTATTCTTTTTATTTAGGAAAAGGTGCAACCACCTTTACAGGATTTTGTTTGTCTGGGACCCCTTTAACTGTTAGTACCAGGGGTGTAATGATTAATCTTTATCGCAGGATATGACAGCCATTGTGTCTTGATACCATGCATCGGGGATCCAGAGGCTATCTTTCTCTGTTATGTCGAGGATTTGATCTCCTCTGATTAGGTCACCTTTCTCAATCAGGTCTTGAATTAGGTTACGAAGTGCCCAACATTCTTCTGTATCATGGCCGGAGAGTTGGAATGGTACTGACAGATTTGGTCAGGTTTGAATTTTCTGGATTGAGGATTAAGCGGAAGTAGCAAGTTTTCAACTATTCCCTCGTTGATCATCATTTGCAAGATTTATTCCATGACAGGTCTCAAATTAGTGAAATTCCTTTAAAATAGGACCTCCTATCTGCTTGGACACTTGCTTCTTCAATCCCCTTGTCAGTCCAGGGTGTAAGCTCACAAGTCCGGCTATGATCTTGATTGGAATTGACTTCCGCTGGAGGAGAGCGACTGCCAATAGATTGATGGATTTGCTTCAACATCTTTCGGGTGAGTTGATGTTGGTGGACGACCAGTTCAGCCAACTGCTCTATTTGTTCCTTGATAGACTTTATTTCTTGCTCTATCAGGAATTGTTTTTCGAAAGCTTCCTAACTTATTGGGTTGATGTTGTTGATTGAGTGGATTCTTCAACATAGCGGAGGTATTTGGATCCTTCTCCACTTGAAGTGTTGATCATGTTGACACTCTCCTCTTGTGTTGTGGGAGAGGGTTATCTTGGACATGCGGTTGATTTGGCTTTGTGACCACAATTTCCCGCTATCAATCAAATCTTGGATTTTGTGCTTGAAGGACCAACAATCTTGGGTGTCATGGCCCGGTGATCCGAAATGATAAGAACACTTCTTGCTAGGGTCGAAGTTCCTTGCATTAGTGTTAGTTGGCGGAAGGAGTTGGCCAATCTTCTTATGAGCTTTCAGAAGTTTGAAGACGTTCTCGAGTGAATCCCCTAGTGGGGTGAAAGTCCTTCTGCGCCTGACCTACTTGTTTTTCTGGAATGAAGGATTTGAAGGCTGTATTATAGCCTGAAAAGGGGTATAGTTCCTCCCTTGAATGGGTGTATTGTTCGAATTACTACTTGAATTTTGTCCTTGTAACACCAAGGAAACTTCTTCATCTTTCTTTTTGTGGACCCTCCGGGGATTACTCTCGTAATTTTTGGAGTGGATATGCTCAGCAACAGCTTCGAGTGCTGTTAGGTCTTTTATTTTTCTGGACTTGAGTCCCATTTCAGCCATTTCGCCGTGTTTGATCATTTTAGAGAAAGGTTTTCCTATGCCTGCCAGGACCTTTTCATAATAAGGAGCTTCTTGAATATCGATGAAAGTCATGACTATTTCAGATTCTGTCATGACGGAAGTAACTTGTGCTGCTACTCGTCTCCATCGCTGGGCATATTCTCTGAATGATTCAGTGTTATTCTTTTTGATTTTAGTAATTTGATACCGATCTGGAGCTAGCTGAGATTGAAAATTATAGTGGCTGAAGAAGGCATAGGCTAATTCTTCCCAACTGTGGATTTTGGAGTTGTCCAAACGGGCATACCAGGCTCTGGCTTCTCCAGTTAAACTTTTCTAAAATAGCTGCATTCAAAGTTTCTTGTCCTCAGCATAGGATCCGAGTTCACCAATGAAAACTTTTAGGTGTGTGTATGGATCCCCTAATCCGTCTTATTTCTTGAACTTAGGGACTTGGAATTTTTCAGGATACCGAGCCCCGAGAAATATGCAGAGATCTGAGTAGTTGACATTGCCAAATGCCCAGTTCCTTTGATGGACCGGATGCTTTCTCTTCCATTTGTTGCATTTTCTTGAGAATGTCACCAGCTTCCTGTTCTTTACTTAGGATGGTGATTTCTGGAGTTTTGGTTGATTGTATCCTGGTTCTGGGGTTCGGGGATCTGAGTTTTGGCCTTTTTATATCTTGATTGCTAGCACCACTACCAGATGCTCCTGGTTCTGGATGAGATTGTTTATCTTGAAGGCTTGCTTTGCTCTCGAAGGAAACCGGCTAGCTCGGCTATCTAATTTTCAATCCTTCGAACTCTTCCCTAGACACAGGGTGGATTCTGGTGAAGCACTTGAAGCCATATGTGCTTTCCTGGCCTTTAATCTGGTGATGGGACCAATTTTTCCCCTACCTACACCAAAACGTATGCATGTCAGTTTCCTGTGATAGGTAATGACTGGATGCATTTATGATGTGTGTTTTTTAAGTTTATTCCTCAAAACCGAGGTTAGTTGTTTTGATGGCAGGATGACAGGATATTTGACAGGAAAGTAAATCTTTCATTATTGTCATTTACATTGTGCTCCTCAATAATTGGAGACTTGACATGGAATTGAAAGAGTAAGGCATAAAGAAGCATCCCGTCGGATTCGGTTGATCAGAAGCTGACCAATCCTAGGTTACTCTCGCGGCTTTTGTTTCGGCATGAAGTTTCCCAGATCATCGCAATCTGCTAGAAGGGAAGTTAATCCGATCGTTCAACTGGAGCGAATCTGGGTGGTGCATTTTCAGGAGGCAGCATCGGAGACTTAGTCATCCCCAGAGTCCTTACTTATCACCGATCGGGTTAGCCTCCTGGTGGAGGGACACACAACATACATTCACATACATCGGCCTTACCGCTTATGCATGCAATGACTGTTTGTTCGAAGCACTAATATTGGTGTGAAGCACTAAAGCATTTATTCTCATTCATTCAATGTAAAGGCATAGCATTCATACATTCAATGAAAGACGCAACATTCATGTGGAGACGCATGATTTCACGCATTCAATAGTTTGAAAGGGAAATGTTTGAAAAGATTGAAAGCGGCCTAAGCCCTCTACTGTCCCCAGCAGAGTCGCCACCTGTCGACGTTGGAAAATTTAAGAAATCCCGCGGGTCGTTGTAACCCGAGTTTCCTCAAATCGATCTTCCGAAGTTATCTCCACCCTTATTCTTTTTATTTAGGAAAAAGGTTTTGAAGGGTTTTTTAGGAAAGAGGCCAACATGTGTATCTGTCGACGATTTGATTTAAACATAGTCTCCAGTTGGTAGTTCTGAAAATGGTTGTACCAACTCAACCGAATTTGATTTGAAAAGAGGCCTAATTGCTAGACACTGTCGAAACTTAATCTTTGAAATCGGAGTTTTGAGTTCGGGGGCATTGGTTAAGTGTGGGGAAGGTGTTAGGCACCCCACGACTCCCGTGTAAACACGGTACCGCAATCTTTTCAATATTTCCCTTAAAACTGAATGCGTGAGTGAATGCTGTTTGAAAATTGGGCCTTTGGATTGATTGAAAGCTTTGACAGGCTTCGTTGAGCCTATATACGAAGGGTTTGATTTTGACAATCCATTTTTTGATTTGATTTGCAAAAGCATTTGGTTTGATTTTTCTTAAAAAGATTTTCTTTTGATTGAATTGAAAGTGATGTTTTTGAAAGCTGGTTTTATCAAACCCTTACGCTGACATAGGAATTGAAGCATATCGCTACTCTCAATTTTATCTTTATAGCCTTAAGGCTGAATGCAAATGGTGATTTGTTGGGCTGCGAAGCATCCTCGACCATAGAAATATAAAGTGTCAGTCTCCTCATGGGTATAAATCCATCGGAGGGACACTGACACGACAATCCATATTTTCACTATGTTGAGACATTAAATCCGGATCACCGTTTTAAGGTCTGTACATGTACATTTTATAGAAAAAAACTGGCAGGGTACATCTGTAAATTGGAGTTTGTCCATCGTGGGAATCAGATTCTGATCAGTTTGATCATGAATCCCATGATTCCTAGGCTCACATATGAGTGGCTAGAAAACCTGCACAGTTCGAATTTGTACAGAAATAGATAAATATCCCAAGATAGCCAGAACCAGGGATTCCTTCAGTAAATCCCAGTCTACACGGCTGAAGCGTCTCGTTCCCACTAGATAGTGATCTAAGGGACGCGAGGTTGGTTTTGAAGCTGAAACTATAAAAATAACTAGATTTAAAGAAATCTCAGCCATTATAGCTTCCAGGTTCTGTCGGACCTGTTTGAACCGTTGAAAGCTAGAATTCGCTAGATTTGGATAAATCTAGTCCGCCCGCATATATGTTAATGCATATTCATATAAAAATAAATATCAAATGCCACAGTTGAATAAATTGAGCAAAGCAATACATATAGTTAAATATATATATACAAGCTGTAAAAAGGGCGATGGATTTTCACTCGCAAGCCCGGACTGGAATTGAAATATATATTTATAAAATAACTATAAATATCCACAAAATAATCCAGGCTGTGACAGAAATGAAATATATATATATATATATATATATATATATATATAAACTGTAATAAGGGCGATGGGTTTTCACGCCGGTACCCGTACTGGAATTGAAATTGACAAAAAGTAGTCACCCAGTGACTGGGGAGAACACCCAGTATGGGAAAGTGTGCTAAAGCAGTAAAATGGCCACGAAGTAATCCAGGCCGGACTGAAAATATATAAATATATATATATATATATTGACAGAAATGTAGTCAACCAGGACTGATATGAGTACTAGTGATGGTGAATGTCGCTTATATATGCGTAAATATATAAAAAGCGATAAACTACCTTGGATTTGACGTCCGGGCTTGGCAGAATTGAAATGTTAGTACATTTGCAGTTAAATATATACAAAAAAGGGCCAAACCAGGACTGGAAAGATAACCCAGTCCGGCAAAGTTGCCAGAATGTGCGTGCTAGTGCATTGAAGCTACTAGAGCTGACGAATCGTCAATCCGAGTTGTAGAAATGTTGAAAACGGAGTTTATGTACAAAAATGTATCAATTTTTGACAAAAACGGCCACATAACTAAGTTCCGGGCATATTTAGAAGATGAAACTTTGTGTGCAAGTGTAAAGCATTGCAAAGTAGTAGTATTGACTTTTTGATCGTAAAAATACTTACAATGGACCGCAATACGGGCTTTTTGCCAAATTATAGGCTTTAAATGTCCAAATCTACCGGTGATTTTTGATATGTGGTAATATATGGGTATATCTACGTGTTGGAGCGAAAATATTTGGGTTTGGAAGAGGTGCAAAAGTTGAAAAATAAAACTAGCAGAGCTTCGCTGTGTTTTCGAATTGTTTGAAATGAACGGGGGCACGTTTATTTATAGGCCAGGGAGCCTCCACTCTACCTGCGGTAGCCGCAGGTAGAGTTGTGGATCCCCTAGGTGGGGCCCACGTGCCCGGCTTGGTCGTCTCGAAGTACGTGCACTTCGAGTAATGCGATGTCCGGTCGGAAACTTTCTAACTTTTGATCGGAGCGTCCGTTTGAGGCGTGCGATAACTTTCCTGAAATCTCTCTCCGTGAGTGTCGCAATGACATGGGAAAAAACATTTTCCAGATCCAGGAAGACGGGTTCATAACCAGGTCTTCGATTCCCAAAAGTTTATTTCGTTGAGCTGTCTTGCGTGGTTGCCACTCGGGATCGTCGTTAGGATTCATTCTAAATTTAGCCTCATCGATTTGGCTTAAGTTTGGCCAAGTCGGTTGAGAGTTGATGAAATGACCATTGTACCCCTCCCTAGGTTGCCTGTAGTGTCGGCATGATCGCTGGTTGACTTTCGGGAGCTGATTCCAAGACTTGGATCCCAGTTGAGTCTTTTGACCTCAGGGTTGTCTCAGAGGCTGACGTGATTGTTCCAGGTTTTGCTCTGGAGTTATTGTGATGCTTCAGGTTGATGTCTGAAGTTGACCTGACGTCCCGAGTTGAGATCGGGGTTGCTTTGACTTCCCGGATTGAGACCGGGGTTGACTTTACTGCCCGATATTGAGGTCGGGGTTGATTGATACCTCCCGGGTTGCTGCCGGGGTTGAACTGACTTCCCGGGTTGAGATCGGGGTTGAGCTTGATGATCCGATTGACTGTCAGAACTTGATTGATGGTCCGATTAACAGTCGGAACTTGATTGATGGTCCGATTGACTGTCGGAACTTGATTGATGATCCGATTGACTGTTGGAACTTGATTGATGATCCAATTGACTGTCGAAACTTGATTGATGGTCTGATTGACTGTCAAAACTTGATTGATGATCTGATTGACTGTCAGAACTTGATTGATGATCTGATTGACTGTCAGAACTTGATTGATGGTCCGATTGACTGTCGAAACTTGATTGATGGTCCGATTGACTGTCGGAATTTGATTGATGATTCGATTGGCTGTCGAAACTTGATTGATGGTCCGATTGACTGTCGGAACTTGATTGATGGTCCGATTGACTGTCAAAACTTGATTGATGATCCGATTGAATGTCGAAACTTGATTGAGGATCCAATTAACTGTCAAAACTTGATTACCGATATGGGGAATCAGATTTAGGTTGAAGGACCGGCGTTGGTGGCCGAATTTAGATTAATTAACAGTTTTGCCCTCCTACCGGGTTAGTATTGGGGCAAGGAAAATTTTGAGTGTCTATGGATGCCCCTCTTTATCATGTCCATGCAACATGGTGGAATGGATAGGATAAAGATTAGTAGACACTGGAAATAAAGAGTGTCAGAGCCATTTTGAAGCTGGGCATCTTGGAGTAGAATGGGGCTACTTTTGGCTGTGTGCGTTATCACTTTGTTGGGGATGACGCTATCCGGTATAGCCATTAATGGTATTAGGAAGTTATCGCCAGCCAGTTTTGTCATTCTCGGCGATGGATGACATCATTCACAATAATTTATTTGACTCTAATGAGTTTGTTGAAGATGATTTATCACAGATTTTCCCATCTTGACCTGCTGGGGATGACGTCCTCTGCAATAGCTTCGTATATTCCGAGGGAGTGAGCTATCACAGATTTTCCCGTCTTGATCTGCTGGGGATGACGTCCTCTGCGATAGCTTTGTAGGTATTGAGGAAGTGGACAGGATTGACACTACCTAAATGATCTTCTTTGAGGATGTGTATAACCGATTCCATCATCTGTCCTTTGTGAAGATGGATTATTATGTGACTCTCAACCATAGATCGTCTCCTGACATCTCATGGGACTAGTCTAAGGGTTGAAATTGTCTTCGGTCGGCACCCGAACTTCGCTGGGGTTGCACCAACGGCTGAGTTGTCATCGGTCAGTACCCGATGCTTCGCTGGACTGGAACCAACGGCTGAGTTGTCACCGGTCAGTACCCAATGCTTCGCTGGAATGGAACCAACGGCTGAGTTATCACCAGTTAGTACCTGATGCTTCGCTAGAATGGAACCAACGACTGAGTTATCACCGGTCAGTACCCGATGCTTCGCTGGACTGGAACCAACGGCTGAGTTGTCATCGATCAGTATCCGATGCTTCTCTGGACTGGAACCAACGGCTGAGTTGTCACCGGTCAGTACCCGATGCTTCACTAAACTAGAACCAACGGCTGGAATTAACTTCGGTCAGTACCCGAACTTCGCTGGGGCTGAGCCAACGGCTAGAATTGACTTTGGTCAGTACCCGAACTTCGCTGGGGCTGAGCCAACAGCTAAAACTACTTTGGTCAGTGTCCGAACTTCGATGGGGCAGAGCCAACAGCTGGAATTGACTTCGGTCAGAACCCGAACTTCGCTGGGGCTGAGTCAACGGCTGAAATTGCTTCGGTCAGTACCCGAACTTCGCTGGGGCTGAGCCAACGGCTGGAATTAACTTCGGTCAGTACCCAAACTTCGCTGTGGCTGAGCCAACGGCTGAAATTGACTTCGATCAATACCTAAACTTTACTGGGGCTGAGCCAACGGCTGGAATTGACTTTGGTCGGAACCCGAACTTCGCTGGGGCTGAGCCAACGGCTGGAATTGACTTCGGTCAGTACCTGAACTTCGCTGGGGCTGAGCCAACGGCTGAAACTGCTTTGGTCAGTATCCAAACTTTCTGGGGCTGAGCCAACGGCTGGAATTGACTTCGGTCAGTATGTAAACTTCACTGGGGCTGAGACAACGGCTGGAATTGACTTCGGTCAGTACCCGAACTTCGCTGGGGCTGAGCCAACGGCTGAAATTAACTTCGGTCTGTACCCAAACTTCGCTGGGGCTGAGCCAACGGTTGAAATTGACTTTGGTCAGTACCCAAACTTTGCTGGGGCTGAGTGAACGGCTGAAATTGACTTCGGTCAGTACCCGAACTTTGCTGGGGCTGAGCCAACGGCTGAAACTGCTTCGAAAATGGCAGTTTTTGGCAGTTTTACGTAGTTTTTGCGCAGTTCTTTCGTAGTTTGATATGTTGATCCTCGGACATGGCTTCGGGTTGAATGTCAAGGGCCTCTATGGAGTTTCCCTTTTTTATTCAGGATTGCACTGCTTGAACGCAGGATTTCAGGACAAACCGCTCAATTGCGTAGCGATTTCTCTTCAGATTTGATTTGGCGGCCCATTTAAACTCCGTTTTGACTCGAACCAAACCGGGCACGGGTCAGGTGGGACCCACCTGGTCTGCCGCAGGTGGAGGTGCTGTAGTCGAAGGTAGAGGTACGACTGCCTGGGCTACTTAATGTGCTGCGGGATTTTTCATTTTGCAAGTTTCCCGTTTGAGCAGCGAAAGGATTTTCGATCTTCTTTTTCAGATCTACAGAGTTCTGGCAGTCAGAATCTGAATTCGTCAGTTCCTACGCGTTCAGCATAGCGCAGGTAACGTTTTACATCCTTCTTTTGCAGTTTTTGACCGTTAAAAGCATGTGAACCGCCTAGGGTGCTTTTAAATGTAATGTATAAAAAATGTATGTCTATATGACCTGTGAAAAATTTTCTGTCTACACATGTATGCATATTTTACTATAATACACGTTTGGATGTAAGAAAATTCAGGTTCTGAGACTGTACTCATTTTAGTTTTTTGGTCAGTCTAACCATCCTTTTTGAGGCCTAGCGTGCCTGGCCTTTCAACTAAAAATGCCTATGGTATTTCGGAGACCATGTGAGGCTGATTTTTTGATTTGTTTCAGTAAATATGAACTATTTTTGTCTTTGGATAGGTGTGCTACTGAATGGCCACCTAGGCATGCCTGTGTGCATGCGGACAGTCCATTTTACAAAGGAGACTTTGGCAAAATTTTTCCAAAATCTTAGGTTTTGAAAAGCATGCATTTTTGACTCTGTGGGGAGTTTTTTACTGACCCAATGCAGGTTTTGAGCTTCTGGGATTTTGAAAACATGCAGTTTTGACTGTACGGTGTATTTTTTGATGGACCCATGTATGTTTTAGGACTTAGATATGTATGTTGGATTGATTGATTAATAAGCCATAGGTTTTAGGCTTACCACACCCTGTTTGAGGTGATTTGGAGTACTGGTGTATGCGATGGCTTGCGATAGACCCGGTAGTTCTACTGGAGTTTCATCAGGCGTTAGACGGAGGAAGGCTTCTGCCGTCCCACAGGCCCGTCTAGCTAGGACACCTCGCAGATTGGTATAGAGCAGGATACGTCCATCACAGGATAAGCAGCCCATTGACATTGATGACTAGGAGGCTACTTTTGTTGCTCCTGTTCCAGCTCAGGTTCCACGCGCGGAGGTCCCGAGCATTGCTGTGTAGACACAGGAGTTGCTGGGCGACTTGAGTCGCCATTCTTCTAGATATCTTCAGGCCAACGAGGTGACTTGAAGTCTTTCTTCTCTCTGGACTCTCTTCCCATCTTTCGGCCATTCTCGGGGCACAGGTTTTTAACATGGGTTGATTTTTTATGCAGGTCCCTGGCTTGACATAGCCTCGAGGGAACTGGTTTAGTGTGCACTCCCTTTATCAGACTCTGCACGAGGATTATAGGGAGATTGTGGATGGCTGGGGATTTTAGGCCTTCTTCTCTATCCTGCCCCGCCGTTGCCCTTGGGGATATATGAGGGCTTTATCTGAGCGCTGGTTCCACTAGACTCAGTCCCTTTATCTGCTTGATTGCGAGGTGATGATAACTCTTATGGACTGGAGATTTATCACCGACATTGAATTTGAGGGCAAGACAGTGCCTGTCGTGTCTGACATTTCTCCCACCACAGTTAGATCCATGTTGGGAGTCCCTCAGTCGGCATTCAAGGGTCAGTCCAGTCTGGTACCTTGAGTATAGATACCCAGGACGGGACTTTGCAGTTGCCTCTGCCTAATGATCGGAGGGCTAGATATCGCATTCTGAGGCGATTATTTTTGTCCATCATCTGGGGTTATTTTGTGGCGAACAACTCGTCGACGGTGTCCTTTGCTTTGATCAGCGCCACTCAGTATGTAGAGCGCCTCAGTGACTTTGATTGGGGATCCTATACCTTTGCCTATTTTCTCCGGGGCATGCGCCTGTTTTCAGAGGGTGTGACAGAGGCTTAGTTAGGATTCCATCAGTTTTTGCTGGTGAGTACATCTTTCTGTACCTTTTTGATTTCTGCACTTATTTTGGCAGTCTTGGTCACTGAGGACTTTTGATATTTGCATGGATAGCTTTGGGCATTTGAGAGGCTTCCTTGCCTACGGCTCGTTTCAGCATTAGGTCTGGAGACCTATCTACGTGGACGGAGATGGCACCACTCCAATTAGATGGAGGTCCCTGTTGCTGAGGGATTCACTCATGCCCGTCTGTAGTTGGAGCTTTTGACGGTGGGCTCGATCATCTGGACGCCGTACACATCTGAGCACTTCATCGTCGAATTTGATAGAGGTTTCCCCACTGGTCGGGAGTTTGGCTTATCAACCTGCCGAGTCCCTATGTTGACGGAGGGAGGCTGGGAGCTCTATCTTGGAGAGCGTGCCATTCAGAACATTATAGGGGAGATCCGCATTCCCATTGCTCCTCCTGTTTGGCATCATTAGCCATTATCCGTGCCTTTGACAGACATCCCTTTGGAGGGTATAGATGACTTTGATCTATCAGAGGGCCCATACAGCCAAGCAGCCTTGTACAGTTGGTGGAGTCCTCGCACTATTGGGGCTCAGACTCGTGCCACCCATTTTATGGCAGACATGGTGCCGGGGTCCATGATGATGACGGACTGGATAGCTTGTATTAGAGAGCCTACTCATGCAGACCGAATAACACATCTGACCAGGTAGTTAGACTAGGATCTCTTCTTTATCAAGCACCTTGGCCGAGATCCATCAGAGGCATTTTCATTTGAACCATCCAGCTCTGGAGCAGGCCTCTCTTCAGGTCCATTCAGTGGCAGTTACACAGGGGCAGACCTCCATTATACCACCCAGATATGCCTGATCCCAGCAGCTTTGTGCAGACAAAGGATCTGGAACAGGTCAATCGGTTTGATATCGAGGTCTTTGGCTTCCTCTTATAGCTATGGCAGCTATATTTTTGGTCAACCACTGTTTTGGCTATTCAGCGTTTGTGCCATCATTTTGATAGACCACTGTATTAGCTGAGTGGTGGTGCCCCATTTCTTTGTATTCTTCCTTTCACTTTGTACCAGGATATAGGGATGATGTATGCAGTAGATAGCTTTTTGTAGATATTTCTGTCATCTTTATCTGCTACACCATGTTTATATCATTGTCATCATGCATGTATCATGTGTATGCATTCAGACAGTTGCAATTTGACTTGACCTCTGGACGATCTTGTGATACGGTGCTACAGATGACGACGTTTGCAGTTAGTCGTATAGAGCATTTGCCACGGTCAGAGGTGGCTGCATCGTTGCGATCATGGTATGATAGTCTGCTCTTCCCAGCTAGGGGGACAGTTGACCAAATGCTGGGGCATTCAATGGCCCTTGTAGATTTCAGGGTTCCAGACAGCTTTATTGATGGCGTCCTACCCTTATGGGTACCGAAGAGACAGGTATTCCGCATTGGGTGGTGTGAGCTTTTGCCTACTCTGGAGGAGTACCAGAGATTTACTGGCTTGGATTTAGAGTCAATGTGTGCTCGGACGGCTATCAATGATATGCGGAGATCGTTTACTCGGTTGTCCAGTCTTTGACAGAGCATAGTCATGGATGAGATCGTTTCAGAGCATGTGATCTCCCTTGATTTCTTGATTGATCATTTTGGCGAGTTTGACAGTTATGATCGCCACATCAGAGATTTTATCATTTTTGCAGAGGAGTGGCAAACAGCCAGGATAGACATGCTGCTGATGTGCATCGTGGCATATGGTTACATGCCATTGCGTTTAGATCACCTTGATGTGGGATTGGTTGTTGTAGTCAGAGCCCTTAGGTAGGGTAGTACCATCATCCCTATGATCTTGGCGGAGACTCTGAGGTCGCTCACCTATTGCAGTACCCATCCAGCAGGGTTTTTCTGGGGTAGCTCGGTCGTGCTGTATATGTGGTTGATGTCACACATACGACCGATTGGATCATTTAGACCTCATGCCTATTGTTTTAGCCACGAGATATCCTCAGTTTACTCCTTCCATCCGCCTGATTGCGTCGACTCAGAGTCCTGGTTAGCATTTTTGTCTGATATTGAGCATCCATTTGCAATTTTGTTATGCTCAGGGATGGCGACCCCGTTCAGCTTCATTACTCATACATCTGGCATGGATTATTTGCCTTTGGTAGGATTGAGGGGTATGACTACTTATCATCCCTTGGCCATTATGGAGCAGTTTGATCAGTGGCAGAGTATGCACCATTTTGAGGATTCTGTTGATCAGAGGATGTAGGCTTCATCGATGTCACCGGCCAACTTGGTTAGAGTTTATGAGTGTTGGACTTACAAGGAGAGGGCTGAGTTATCCAGTAGACATCTAGGTCGTTCTCCAGAGTATTCTGCATGGTTAGAGGCAGAGACCGCAGTCGCAGTAGCAGAGCTTCATTTACCTCCGCTTGCAGATTTTAACAAAGAGGAGCCCATGGAGGATCCAGATTCTCCTACTGAGGATGAGCTGTTCGTAGATTTGGCTGTACCTTGATTTGTGATCCCCCGATTATTCCCACAGGGATAGATCCAGCTTTGTCAGATTCTCTATTCAGGATAACCGTTGAGAGAGACTCAGTTAGAGCGCAGATGTTGGCTGCCCTGTCTGGCAGGGATTTAGCTTTTGCTGAGAGGGATGGTCTCAGGTCCGCTTTGGATACTGGATTGATGGAGCAGGAAGAGCTTCACTTTGCTTTAGATACTGCCATTGTGGAGCGAGACGAGGTTCGCTCTGCCAAAGATGCAGCATATATTGATATTGAGGAAACTTTGATTTCTCCGGATGCAGCTTTTGCAGAGAGGGATGAGGCTATAGCTTCTCGTGATTTCCACATTGCTGATAGTACTTCTCTCCGATCCTACACCCATGGTTTGATTACTGAGATGAATGTTTACATTGATGACCACAGTGCCACCTTGCAGATGACTGTGGATGTTCTTAACCGTATAGAGGCTGAGTGGACTACTCTTACAGATGCTCCTCCATCTTCAAAGAGAGATGCCATGCTGGCAATGCTGACCCGCTTGTCCTTGGGTCCATAGACTAGCTTTTTTTTCCTGCACAGACTAGATTAGCCATTTTTGTTATGTACAGGGCACTATATATATAAAGCAGTTTATATATCAGAGAAATATATTTTTGAGATACTTCCCTGCTTAGATATGTATTGTCATCGCTGAGTGATTACCACTTTCGTAATGACTCGTAGTTATTGATGCATTTTGAGCTTCTCCTTGATGGACTGACAGTTGAGGTGTCAAGGGAGTTCCTCAAATAGGTCTGGTAGCTAGACAGCTTGACAATATTTAGCTTTTATTTGTCTTCGGTGTCTTAGAACTGGTCTTCCATTTTTTTGTTTTTCTTGAGGGTCAAACCGCGCCATAGAGGGCTGCCTACGTACTCCCGGGTTGAGGGAGATCAGGTCATTCGTAGTTCTTGTTATTTAATTGAAGAGGCTTGAAAAGAGATTATCTGGGGTTTGAGTTTGGTTTGATGAGTTTTGGAATTTGATGCTGGGATTCGAAGGTTTTTTGGATTTTTGCTTGGTTTGACCGCACCATAAATGGTTGCCTACATACTCCTAGGTTGAGGGAGATCAGGTCATTCATAGTTCTTGCTTCTCTAGTGAAAAGCCGAACTTGATTCAATTTATAGGACCCAGATGCGGGTATGCACGTGCTTCAGACGTAGTACTTTTTCACGGTGTCTGAATTAATGAGTTGGGGAAATTCGTTTCCGTCCATTTCTTGTAGCCTGATGGCTCCCCCTGTCAGCACTTCCTTGACAATGAAAGGGCCTTCCCAGTTTGGGGCAAATTTTCCTTTGGCTTCATCCTGATTAACCAGGATTTTCTTTAGCACCAAATCGTTTTCTTTGAATTATCGGATTCAGAGTTTCTTGTTGTAGGACCTGGCGATCCTTTGCTGGTATAACCGCCCACGGAAAATGGCTGTGGCCCTTTTTCATCTATCAGGGACAGTTGATGATATCAGTCTTGCAACCATTGATCTTCGTCATCTGAGCATCCATTAATACTCGTAAAGGCTCCATCTCTACTTCTATGGGGAGGACTGCTTCCATGCCATAGACCAGTGAGTAGGGGGTAGCCCCAGTAAAGGTGTGCATTGATGTCCTGTAGGCTAACAAGGTGAGAGGTAGCAGGTCAGGCCAGTCTTTGTGATTGGTTGACATTTTTTGCATGATCTTCTTGATGTTTTTGTTGGCCGTTTCGACAGCACCGTTCATCTTGGGTCGATAGATGATGGAGTTGAGATGCTTGATGTGGAACTTGCCGTACAGTTCTACCATCATTTAATTGTTCAAGTTTTTGGCGTTGTCTGATACGATCACCTCCGGTTATCCATATCGATAGACGACATTATTTAGGATGAAAGTGATGATGACCGCTTTTGTGACTTTAGGAAAAGAGGCTGTTTCAACCCATTTGGTGAAGTAGTCGATCATGGTGAAGATGAACCGATGACCGTTACTGGCTTTGGGTTTGACTGGACCTATCACGTCCATTCCCCACATAGAAAAAGGCCATGGTGCACTCATGTTGTGCAGCTCATTTGGAGGAGCGTGGATGGCATTTCCATGTGTTTGGCATTGAAAGCATCTCTTGACTTGATCATCGCAATCAGCTTTGAGCGAGATCCAGTAATGTCCTGTTCTGATTATCTTCTTGGCCAGTAGATGGCCGCTCATGTGTGGACCACAGACTCTGCCATGGACTTCATCCATTGGTCTTTGGGCTTGCTCCTTGTCAAGGCATCTTAACAGGCCTATTCCAGCATCCTTTTTATAAAGTGCATCTCCGCTGAGATAGAACTTTATGGCCATTCTAAGAATTTGTTTTTGCTCTGATTGGCTTGCACTAGCGGGTGTAGATCCATCACGGAGATATTCCTTGATGTCTTGAAATCAAGGTTGCTTGACAGGAGGTATTTCATCTTATACTTCTCCAATGTAATTCCCGTAGGTTGGGGCTTTTTGATTTGTGAACTGGATGTTGGGAAACTCACTCCTGTTGGATATGCAGATTAATGAAGCCAACATTGCCAGTGCATCGGCAAAGTCATTTCGACCCCGAGGAATGTGGACGAAGGTTATTGCTTCAAACTCCTAGGACATTTTGAGGACTTGCTGATGATATGGCAACAAATGCAGTTCTTTTGTGAGATACTTGCCGGTGGTTTGTCTGATGACCAACTTGGAATCTCCAAAGACCAATAAGTGTTTGATACCTATGGAATGGGCTAGTTTCAACCTCAGTATACAGCATTTGTACTCGGCCGTGTTGTTGGTGTTGCCAAATTGAAGTTTTGTAGCCACAGGATATTGATCACCTGTACCAGAGATAAGGATTGCCCCAGCTCCGGAACCTTCCATTTTTACAGCTCCGTCGAAATACATTTTCCATGGTTGGATTGTATTCTCTGACTGAAGTTGTTGAATTGTCATAATCCCATCATCTGGGAAATATGTCTCCAGGGGCTCGAACCCTCCTAAAGGTGCTTCTGCTAATTGATCTGCAATGCCTTGGCCTTTGATAGACTTCTGAGTCATGTAGACAATGTCGAACTGCTGTAGAATCAACTGCCATTTGGACAGTCGGCAATTTAACATTGGTTTGTTGAAGACGTATTTGAGTGGGTCCATACGGGATATGAGATACGTCGTGTGCCCATACAAATAATGTTGCAACCTCATGGCGGCCCATGCTAATGCACATCATATCTTCTTGATCAGGGTGTATTTTTGTTCCCCGCTGCTGAATCTTTTGCTGATGTTGTAGATAGCTCTTTCTTTGCTACTATCAACCTTCTGTCCTAGCATACAGCCCATGGCATTGTCATTGACGGACAGGTACATGAATAAGGGGACTCCATCCTTTGGAGGTACCAAAATAGGTGCTTCAACAAGCTACTTTTTGATGGCAAGGAGGGCTTGTTGACAATCCTCATTCCATTTGATGGAGGAATTCTTCCTTAACAGCTTGAAGATAGGCTCACAGGTTGCTGTGAGCTGGGAAATGAATCGACTTATGAAGTTAATCCTTTCTAGGAATCCTCGTATCTCCTTCTCTGTACGAGGCACGGGCATTTCAGAAATGGCTTTGATCTTGGCAGGGTCTAAATCAATGCCCCGATTGCTCACCAGGAATCCTAGCAGTTTGCCTGCCTTGATGCCAAAAGCGCATCTGGTGGGATTTAGCTTGAGGTTGTACTTGCGCAACCTGTTGAACAGCTTCTGGAGATGGTCGATGTGATCATCTTCCCTTAGAGATTTGATGATGATGTCATCCACATATACTTCTATTTCTTTGTGCATCATATCATAAAAGAGGGCCATCATGGCTCACTGATAAGTTACTCCGGCATTGATGAGGCCAAAGGATAGTCATCGGTAGCAAAAAGTTCCCCAGGGAGTGATACAAGCTATTTTCTCCCGGTATTCTTCAGCAACCATGATTTGATGGTAACCAACAAAGCAGTCTACGAAGGAATACATGCCGTATTGCGCTGTATTGTCAATCAGGATGTGGATAAAAGGTACCGGGAAATTGTCCTTGAGGTAGGCTTTGATTAGATCCCGATAATCCACGCAGACTCGTACCTTCCCTCCTGGTTTAGGCACGGGGACTTTGTTTGATAGCCATTCGGGATATGTTGATACCATGATGATCCCGACTTTGAATTGTTTAACAATTTTTTCTTTGACTTTGAGACTCCACTCATGTTTCAACCGTCTGAGCATTTGTTTGACTGGTTTGAACCCTTCTTTGATGGGCATCCGATGGATGACAATGTCTGCAGATAGACCGATCATGTCTTTATGCGACCATGTAAACACATCCTGGTACTGTGTTAGGAGTTCGATCAGGTTGGCTTTTTAATCTGAAGTGAGATCTAAACCTATTTAGATTTCTTTGATGGTTTCGGAGGTTCCTATGTTGATGTTGGGAGTTTGGTCGAGGTTTGGTTTAGGTTTGTCTTCAACCCATTCTTTGATCTCCTCTGGCACCTCATAGTCATCTTCCTCCTCTTGATCAAGATCCGTCAAGTCAAAGCTCAATCTTGCATCACGGTTGGAGTTATGTTGACAGGTTGGCATCTCATCAGCAGAGACACACATATCCAATGCTTGGGTCCTGAAAACAAAAATGCTTTCATTAATATATACAGCTGTTTAAATACACATAGCATTTATAAAGCATGACAAAAAGTTACTGCTCTAGCTGTGCAATCAAAAGTAAGCAGTAAATCAAAGCATGATTAAGGGCAGATTGACTATCTGCCCCTTTACCCTTTTCGACTGAGGCAAGGGACACTGCTCTAATTATCCAGGGTTAGATCCTCATGGATAGGGATGATGCTGGAAGTGGTGTGCTCGTCTGTCTCGTCTTGAATGACAACTGAGACATCCTTTAGGATATGGCTGAGGCTTTTCTGGGGATTGTTCCTCTGTTTGCCGCGAGGAAAGTGAACACGATCTTTGTCGTCACTAGCTGGGAGTTCATCATTCATCCCCTCATAGTTGATAATAACTTTCATATTAGCGAATAGGTCTCGTCCTCCATACAGGATCTTTTCTTTTCCCTTTTGGCTATCTGCCTCAGGCATGAGGGCTTTCCTTTCATGGATAGGTATGACCAGAGGAAATAGTATTGCTGATACTGTAGTCGGGATTTTTCTCACAAGTTTCATCCATCCAGCACTCGTGAGGTCTGGGAGCAGAATTGTGGAGGCATGAGCCTTGGGATGTTTGTGTGGGTTCCTGTGATTGAATCCGGATAAGTATCTCAATCCTGCTCTCCCCATCTGACTTGGGATTTGAATTGGCATCTTAATGTCGTGCTTGTTCTTTCCTAACCCTTCTCCAGGCTGGAAACCCACAGCTACCATTTCTTGGCCCACTGTCATTACTTCAGTGGAAATTTTAGGCCTCAGGGCTGGTGCCCCAATTGGTAGATATTGAATATCTCTCACCTCGAGAGCTTAAAAACTTGCAGGCTCAACCCCGGCATCCAGGCTAATCACTGGCATGTCCCCATGTATGTGGGTAGGGTATTCCGATTAGGCATTCACTATGATGAGGCTTCCATTGATAATGTACTTGAGTTGTTGATGGAGGGTGGATGGAACAGCCCCGGCCATATAGATCCATGGCCTGCCCAACAACAAGTTGTATCCGGTGGCTATGTTGAGCACCTGGAAAGATACGTAGAAGGTGTGTGGATCAATTTCTAGAGGAAGCTCAATTTCCCCCATAGCCTGGCAGCGAGATCCATCGAAAGCCCGGATAACCATGTGACTGGCTTTGATCCGGTTTGGATTGATCTTCATCCTTTCCAACATGTCATATGGAAAAATGTTGAGGGAAGAACCTCCATCAATAAGCACTCCTCCGATCACTTATCCGGAGGACATAACGGCTATATACAGGGACATGTGGTGACCCCTTCCCTCAGATGGGATATCATCGTCTGTAAAGGAAATCACGTTGTTGTTGAAAATGTGTTCTATCACGTGACGAAATTTCTCTATGTTTACCGTGTATGGCAGATGGGCTTCTTCTAGTACCTTTACTAGGATGTTACGGTGATCCTCTGATGATAGGACCAAGTCTAGGTTGGATATTTTCTTGGGTGCGTCTTTAAAGCTTTGCACTATCTTGATTTCATTGTGTCCCATCTTTTTGAGGAACTCTTTTATCTTTTCTTCAACCACATTTTCTTTTGCTTTAGTAACTGGTTTAATCACCCGCTGCGGCAGGTACAATGGATTATCCTTTGACAAGATGGAAATGTTGTTTGAAGTATAGCTTTCAATGTCCCCATAGTTTCATGGGACCTTCTTTAGACTAAGGATTGGATACTGAGGTCTGAAGGGAAAAATTAGAGGCTGAGGTGCAACCACCTTTACAGGATTTTGTTTGTCCGGGACCCCTTTACCTGTTAGTACCAGGGGTGTGACGATTGATTCTTTATCGCAGGATATGACAGCCACTGTGTCTTGATACCATGCATCGGGGATCCAGAGGCTATCTTTCTCTGTCATGTCGAGGATTTGATCTCCTCTGATTAGGTCACCTTTCTCAATCAGGTCTTGAATTAGGTTACGAAGTGCCCAACATTCTTCTGTATCATGGCCAGGAGAGTTGGAATGGTACTGACAGATTTGGTCAGGTTTGAATTTTCTGGATTGAGGATTCAGCGGAGGTAGCAAGTTTTCAACCATTCCCTCGTTGATCATCATTTGCAGGATTTATTCCATTGACTAGTTCAAATTAGTGAAATTCCTTTGAAATAGGAACTTCTTATCTGCTTGGACACTTGCTTCTTCAATCCCCTTGTCAGTCCAGGGTGTAAGCTCATAAGTTCGGCTATGATCTTGATTGGAATTGACTTCCGCTGGAGGAGAGCAACTGCCAATAGATTGATGGATTTGCTTCAACATCTTTCTGGTGAGTTGATGTTGGTGGACGACCAGTTTAGCCAACTGCTCGATTTGTTCCTTGATAGACTTTATTTCTTGCTCTATCAGGAATTGTTTTTCAGAAGCTTCCTAACTTATTGGGCTGATGTTTTGGATTGAGTGGATTCTTCAACATAGCGGAGGTATTTGGATCCTTCTCCACTTGAAGTGTTGATCATGTTGACACTCTCCTCCTTATGTTGTGGGAGAGGGTTATCTTGGACATGCGGTTGATTTAGCTTTGTGACCACAATTTCCCCGCTATCAATCAAATCTTGGATTTTGTGCTTGAGGGACCAACAATTTTAGGTGTCATAGCCCAGTGATCCGAAATGATAAGAACATTTCTTGCTAGGGTCGAAGTTCCTTGCATTAGTGTTAGTTGGCGGAAGGAGTTGGCTAATCTTCTTATGAGCTTTCAGAAGTTTGAAGACGTTCTCGAGTGAATCCCCTAGTGGGGTGAAAGTCCTTCTGCGCCTGACCTTCATATTTTTCTGGAATGAAGGATTTGAAGGCTGTGTTGTAGCCTGAAAAGGGGTATAGTTCCTCCTTTGAATGGGTGTATTGTTCGAATTACTACTTGAATTTTGTCCTTGTAACACCAAGGAAACTTCTTCATCTTTCTTTTTGTGGACCCTCCGGGGATTACTCTCGTAATTTTTGGAGTGGATATGCTCAGCAACAGCTTCGAGTGCTGTTAGGTCTTTTATTTTTCTGTACTTGAGTCCCATTTCAGTCATTTCGTCGTGTTTGATCATTTCAGAGAAAGGTTTTCCTATGCCTTCCAGGACCCTTTCATAATAAGAAGCTTCTTGAATATCGATGAAAGTTATCACTATTTCAGATTCTGTCATGGCGGGAGCAACTTGTGCTGCGACACGTCTCCATTGCTGGGCATATTCTCTGAATGATTCAGTGTTATTATTTTTGATTTTGGTAATTTGATACCGATCTGGAGCTAGCTGAGATTGAAAACTGTACTAGCTGAGGAAGGCATGGGCTAATTCTTTCCAACTGTGGATTTTGGAGTTGTCCAAACGGGCATACCAGGCTCTGGCTTCTCCAGTTAAACTTTTCTGAAATAGCTGTATTCGATGTTTCTTGTCCTCAGCATAGGATCCGAGTTCTCCGATGAAAACTTTCAGGTGTGTGTATGGATCCCCTAATCCGTCTTATTTCTCGAACTCAGGGACTTGGAATTTTTCAGGATACCGAGCACCAGGAAATATGCAGAGATCTGAGTAGTTGACACTGCCAAATGCCCCAGTTCCTTTGATGGACCGGAGGGTTTCTTCCATTTGTTTCATTTTCTTGAGAATATCACCAGCTTCCTATTCTTTACTTAGGATGGTGATTTCTGGAGTTTTGTTGATTGTATCCTGGTTCTGGGGTCCAGGGATCTGAGTTTTGGCTTTTTTTATATCTTGACCGCTAGCACCACTACCAGATGCTCCTGGTTCTGGATCAGATTGTTTCTCTTTGAAGGCTTTGCTTTGCTCTCTAAGGAAACCGGCTAGCTCGGCTATCTAATTTTTCAATCCTTCGAACTCTTCCCTAGACACAGGGGTGGATTCTGGTGAAGCACTTGAAGCCATGTGTGCTTTCCTGGCCTTTAATCTGGTGATGGGACCAATTTTTCCCCTACCTACACCAAAACGTATGCATGTCAGTTTCCTGTGATAGGTAATGACTGGATGCATTTATGATGTGTGTTTTTTAAGTTTATTCCTCAAAATCGAGGTTAGTTGTTTTGATGGCAGGATGACAGGATATTTGACAGGAAAGTAAATCTTTCATTATTGTCATTTACATTGTGCTCCTCAATAATTGGAGACTTGACATGGAATTGAAAGAGTAAGGCATAAAGAAGCATCCCGTCGGATTTGGTTGATCAGAAGCTGACCTATCCTAGGTTACTCTCGCGGCTTTTATTTTGGCATGAAGTTTCCCAGATCATCGCAATCTACTAGAAGGGAAGTTAATCCGATCGTTCAACTGGAGTGAATCTGGGTGGTGCATTTTCAGGAGGCAGCCCCGAAGACTTAGTCGTCCCCAGAGTCTTACTTATCACCGACCGGGTTAGCCTCCTGGTGGAGGGACACACAACATACATTCACATACATCGGCCTTACCGCTTATGCATGCAATGACTGTTTGTTCGAAGCACTAATATGGGTGCGAAGCACTAAAGCATTCATTCTCATTCATTCAATGTAAAGGCATATAATTCATACATTCAATGAAAGACGCAACATTCACTCATCCATTGACTGTGGAGACGCAGGATTTCACGCATTCAATAGTTTAAAATGAAAATGTTTGAACAGATTAAAAGAATTAAAAGAGTTTTTAAAACCGTGTTTCCAAACAAGGCCCTTTCACCGTTTTAAATCCGTTTTGCCAAACGGGGCCTTAACTACTAAAAACCTGTTTTTAAAAATAATACTGTTTTTACCAAACAAAGCCTTAAGGCTTTTGGTTTTCAAAAAGTTGTAACCTATGTCTTTATTATGGGAGTTATTATATACATAAATATATTATAAGTTACATATATGTATATATGTTATATGTATATTTTATATATAGAATTATAATATACGTTAGTTTAGAAAGTTAGTCTGTTAAAAGAAAACAAAGAACAAAACAAAAAGAGTTCAGAGAAAGAAAAGAGAAGAGAGGTTAGAGAGAAAAGAAGAGAGAAGAAGAAGAGAGAGGAAGAAGATGAAAGGAGGAAGGCCTTGAGAGAGTTATTGCTAAACCTCATCATCTTCTTTCTCACTAAGCTACAAGGGTATAATTCTAACCCTTATATTTTGAAGATCATGTTTTATTGTTCTTCATAGTTATATTCTTTGTAAAATATTTTGTTCATGAAAAATTATATGATTGTGAGTTATACCTGTTAAATAGTATTCATATATGATTATTATTGACTTGGATGGATGATTAGACACTTTAATTTGGTATACCTATGATGAACATGAAGAATTCATGTTCATCAAGAAGTTATAGTGAAAATATTTTGAAAATATATAGTTTTCGTTGAAAATCAAAATTATATGTTTGATAGTTAATTGTTGTATAAATTGATTATAGACTATGTTAATATGGTTATAAACGAATTCAAATATGTTTTGAATTGTGTATTTCGTTTTAAAAATAAATTATAGTATTCAATTTCATCAAGAACACTTATCAACGATTTTTCTTCAAAAATCATGAAATTGGGAGTTTTGATTATGTGAATTGATGATTGTATATGTTACAACTTGTTAGAAACTTAAAATTTATGTTTTCGATAAAGTTATGTGAATTATGTTGACTGAAATCGGAATTTGGTGAGAAGAAATAAGCCAAATTGACTTTTTCTCTGCACAGTTCGCGAACCAGTCTGCGTTTGCTGCAGTGGGCCCGCCCCGACGGGCCTATCAAGCCTAAAACCCACGCCCCGGCAGGGGGTATGCAGAAAAGAAAAATTTATTTGTTTTGTAAAGTTTTGTTTAGATCATGAAAGTTAATCTAATGTGATGTACTTGATGACATGATAAGCATATATTAAAATGCTAAATAATAGTAATGAGTTATATTAATAAAATATAATGTGTAATTATAATTTGAGTAAAAGTTTAATTTAAATTATGATTTGATAAATGAATATAGTTTGATTAATTTTTAATCAAAGTAAATGTTTAACTTAAATTATAATTTGTGTATTATAATATAGTATGTAATTATAATTTAAATAATTATAATTAAGGTAAATGTGTAATTTAAATTATAATTCATTTTAATTATAATTTAATGAGTACATGGATTGACATTGATTAATTATAATCAAAGTAATTGTTTAATTTGAATTATATTTGTTTTAATTATAATAAATGCATAAACTGAGTTTGATTATTTAAATCACAATAAATGTTTAATTTAAATTATAATTTAATTAATATAAAATGCAATTATAATTTGATTTAATTATAATTGAGGAGAATGTGTAATTTAAATTATAATTTATTTAAATTATAATTAATATGAGTACGTAATTATTAATTGATTAATTATGAGAAAATATAATATGATTATGTGATGTGATTAATTATGTGATAATTAAGTATTAACTTAATAATTAAAGAGGACTGAGTTAACCTAAATAGGTTAACTAATTATGAGAATTAGCTATGTGATAATTAATTTATATTTATTAATGTCGACGTTGGAAAATTTAAGAAATCCCGCAGGTCGGTTGTAACCCGAGTTTCCTCAAATCGATCTTCATAAGTTATCTCTACCCTTATTCTTTTTATTTAGGAAAAAGGTGCAACCACCTTTACAGGATTTTGTTTGTCTGGGACCCCTTTAACTGTTAGTACCAGGGGTGTAATGATTTAATCTTTATCGCAGGATATGACAGCCATTGTGTCTTGATACCATGCATCGGGGATCCAGAGGCTATCTTTCTCTGTTATGTCGAGGATTTGATCTCCTCTGATTAGGTCACCTTTCTCAATCAGGTCTTGAATTAGGTTACGAAGTGCCCAACATTCTTCTGTATCATGGCCGGGAGAGTTGGAATGGTACTGACATATTTGGTCAGGTTTGAATTTTCTGGATTGAGGATTAAGCGGAAGTAGCAAGTTTTCAACTATTCCCTCGTTGATCATCATTTGCAAGATTTATTCCATTGACAGGTTCAAATTAGTGAAATTCCTTTAAAATAGGAACCTCCTATCTGCTTGGACACTTGCTTCTTCAATCCCCTTGTCAGTCCAGGGTGTAAGCTCACAAGTCCGGCTATGATCTTGATTGGAATTGACTTCCGCTGAAGGAGAGCGACTGCCAATAGATTGATGGATTTGCTTCAACATCTTTCGGGTGAGTTGATGTTGGTGGACGACCAGTTCAGCCAACTGCTCTATTTGTTCCTTGATAGACTTTATTTCTTGCTCTATCAGGAATTGTTTTTCGAAAGCTTCCTAACTTATTGGGTTGATGTTGTTGGATTGAGTGGATTCTTCAACATAGCGGAGGTATTTGGATCCTTCTCCACTTGAAGTGTTGATCATGTTGACACTCTCCTCCTTGTGTTGTGGGAGAGGGTTATCTTGGACATGCGGTTGATTTGGCTTTGTGACCACAATTTCCCCGCTATCAATCAAATCTTGGATTTTGTGCTTGAAGGACCAACAATCTTGGGTGTCATGGCCCGGTGATCCGAAATGATAAGAACACTTCTTGCTAGGGTCGAAGTTCCTTGCATTAGTGTTAGTTGGCGGAAGGAGTTGGCCAATCTTCTTATGAGCTTTCAGAAGTTTGAAGACGTTCTCGAGTGAATCCCCTAGTGGGGTGAAAGTCCTTCTGCGCCTGACCTACTTGTTTTTCTGGAATGAAGGATTTGAAGGCTGTATTATAGCCTGAAAAGGGGTATAGTTCCTCCCTTGAATGGGTGTATTGTTCGAATTACTACTTGAATTTTGTCCTTGTAACACCAAGGAAACTTCTTCATCTTTCTTTTTGTGGACCCTCCGGGGATTACTCTCGTAATTTTTGGAGTGGATATGCTCAGCAACAGCTTCGAGTGCTGTTAGGTCTTTTATTTTTCTGTACTTGAGTCCCATTTCAGCCATTTCGCCGTGTTTGATCATTTTAGAGAAAGGTTTTCCTATGCCTGCCAGGACCTTTTCATAATAAGGAGCTTCTTGAATATCGATGAAAGTCATGACTATTTCAGATTCTGTCATGACGGAAGTAACTTGTGCTGCTACTCGTCTCCATCGCTGGGCATATTCTCTGAATGATTCAGTGTTATTCTTTTTGATTTTAGTAATTTGATACCGATCTGGAGCTAGCTGAGATTGAAAATTATAGTGGCTGAAGAAGGCATAGGCTAATTCTTCCCAACTGTGGATTTTGGAGTTGTCCAAACGGGCATACCAGGCTCTGGCTTCTCCAGTTAAACTTTTCTAAAATAGCTGCATTCAAAGTTTCTTGTCCTCAGCATAGGATCCGAGTTCACCAATGAAAACTTTTAGGTGTGTGTATGGATCCCCTAATCCGTCTTATTTCTTGAACTTAGGGACTTGGAATTTTTCAGGATACCGAGCCCCGAGAAATATGCCGAGATCTGAGTAGTTGACACTGCCAAATACCCCAGTTCCTTTGATGGACCGGAGGCTTTCTTCCATTTGTTGCATTTTCTTGAGAATGTCACCAGCTTCCTGTTCTTTACTTAGGATGGTGATTTCTGGAGTTTTGTTGATTGTATCCTGGTTCTGGGGTTCGGGGATCTGAGTTTCGGCCTTTTTTATATCTTGATTGCTAGCACCACTACCAGATGCTCCTGGTTCTGGATCAGATTGTTTATCTTTGAAGGCTTTGCTTTGCTCTCGAAGGAAACCGGCTAGCTCGGCTATCTAATTTTTCAATCCTTCGAACTCTTCCCTAGACACAGGGGTGGATTCTGGTGAAGCACTTGAAGCCATATGTGCTTTCCTGGCCTTTAATCTGGTGATGGGACCAATTTTTCCCCTACCTACACCAAAACGTATGCATGTCAGTTTCCTGTGATAGGTAATGACTGGATGCATTTATGATGTGTGTTTTTTAAGTTTATTCCTCAAAACCGAGGTTAGTTGTTTTGATGGCAGGATGACAGGATATTTGACAGGAAAGTAAATCTTTTATTATTGTCATTTACATTGTGCTCCTCAATAATTGGAGACTTGACATGGAATTGAAAGAGTAAGGCATAAAGAAGCATCCCGTCGGATTCGGTTGATCAGAAGCTGACCAATCCTAGGTTACTCTTGCGGCTTTTGTTTCGGCATGAAGTTTCCCAGATCATCGCAATCTGCTAGAAGGGAAGTTAATCCGATCGTTCAACTGGAGCGAATCTGGGTGGTGCATTTTCAGGAGGCAGCATCGGAGACTTAGTCATCCCCAGAGTCCTTACTTATCACCGATCGGGTTAGCCTCCTGGTGGAGGGACACACAACATACATTCACATACATCGGCCTTACCGCTTATGCATGCAATGACTGTTTGTTCGAAGCACTAATATTGGTGCGAAGCACTAAAGCATTTATTCTCATTCATTCAATGTAAAGGCATAGCATTCATACATTCAATGAAAGACGCAACATTCATGTGGAGACGCATGATTTCACGCATTCAATAGTTTGAAAGGGAAATGTTTGAAAAGATTGAAAGCGGCCTAAGCCCTCTACTGTCCCCAGCAGAGTTGCCACCTGTCGACATTGGAAAATTTAAGAAATCCCGCGGGTCGATTGTAACCCGAGTTTCCTCAAATCGATCTTCCTAAGTTATCTCTACCCTTATTCTTTTTATTTAGGAAAAAGGTTTTGAAGGGTTTTTTTAGGAAAGAGGCCAACATGTGTATATGTCGACATTTGATTTAAACACAGTCGCCAGTTGGTAGTTCTGAAAATGGTTGTACCAACTCAACCGAATTTGATTTGAAAAAGGCCCAATTGCTGGACACTGTCGAAACATGATCTTTGAAATCAGAGTTTTGAGTTCGGGGGCTTGGTTAAGTGTGGGGAAGGTATTAGGCACCCCACGACTCCCGTGTAAATACGGTACCGCAATCTTTTCAATTTTTTCCTTAAAACTGAATGCGTGAGTGAATGCTGTTTGAAAATTGGGCCTTTGGATTGATTGAAAGCTTTGACAGGCTTCGTTGAGCCTATATACGAAGGGTTTGATTTTGAAAATCTATTTTTTGATTTGATTTGCAAAAGCATTTGATTTGTTTTTTCTTGAAAAGCTTTTCTTTTTATTGAATTAAAAGTGATGTTTTTGAAAGCTGGTTTTATCAAACCGTTACGCTGACATAGGAATTGAAGCATATCGCTACTCTCAAATTTATCTTTATAGCCTTAAGGCTGAATGCAAATGGTGATTTATCGGGCTGCGAAGCATCCTCAACCACAGAAATATAAAGTGTCGGTCTCCTCATGGGTATGAAAACCATCAGAGGGATACTGACACGACAATCCATATTTTCACTATGTTGAGACAATAAATCCGGATCACCGTTTTAAGGTCTGTGCATGTACATTTTACAGAAAAAAACTGGCAGGGTCCAACTGTAAATCGGAGTTTGCCCATCGTGGGAATCAGATTCTGATCAATTTGATCATGAATCCCACGATTCCTAGGCTCACATATGAGTGGCTAGAAAACCTGCACAGTTCGAATTTGTACAGAAACAGATAAATATCCCAAGATAGCCAGAACCAGGGATTCCTTCAGTAAATCCCAGTCTGCACGACTGAAGCGTCTCGTTCCCACTAGATAGTGATCTAAGGGACGCGAGGTTTCTTTTGAAGCTGAAACTATAAAAATAACTAGATTTAAAGAAATCTCAGCCATTATAGCTTCCAGGTTCTGTCGGGACCTGTTTGAACCACTGAAAGCTAGAATTGGCGAGATTTGGATAAGTCTAGTCCGTCCACAGATATGTCAATGCAGATTCATATAAAAAATGAATATCAAATGCCACAGTTGAATAAATTGAGCAAAGCAATATATATAGTTAAATATATATACAAGCTGTAAAAAGGGCGCGATGGGTTTTCACTCGCAAGCCCGGACTGGAATTGAAATATATATATTTATAAAATGACTGTAAATAGCCACGAAATAATCTAGGCTGTGACAGAAATGAAATATATATATATATATATATAAACTATAATAAGGGCGATGGGTTTTCATGCCGGTGCCCGTATTAGAATTAAAATTGACAGAAAGTAGTCACCCAGTGACTGGGGAGAGCACCCAAAATGGGGAAGTGTGCAAAAGCAGTAAAATGGCCATAAAGTAATCCAGGCTGGACTGAAAATATATAAATATATATATATATATATATATATATATATATATATATATTGATAGAAATGTAGTCAACCAGGACTGATATGAGTACCAGTGATGGTGAATGTCGCTTATATATGCGTAAATATATATAAAAGTGGTAAACTACCTCTAATTTGACATCCGGGCTTGACAGAATTGAAATGTTAGTACATTTACAGTTAAATATATAAAAAGGGCCAAACTCGGACTGGGAAGATAACCCAGTCCGACGAAGTTGCCAGAATGTGCGTGCTAGTGCATTAAAGCTACTGGAGCTGACGGATCGTTAATTCGAGTTGTAGAAATATTGAAAACGGAGTTTATGTACAAAAATGTATCAATTGTTGACGAAAAAAGCCACGAAACTAAGTTTCGGGCATATTTAGAAGATGAAACTTTGTGTGCAAGTGTAAAGCAGTGCAAAGTAGTAGTATTGACTTTCTGATCGTAAAAATACTTACAATGGACCGCAATATGAGCTTTTTACCAAATCGTAGGCTTTAAATGTCCAAATCTATTGGTGTTTTTTGATATGTGGTAGTATATGGGTATATCTACATGTTGGAGTGAAGATATTTGGGTTCGAAAGAGGTGCAAAAGTCAAAAAATCAAACTGGCAGGGCTTCGCTGCGTTTTCAAATTGTTTGAAATGAACGGGGGGGGCATTTATTTATAGGATAGGGAGCCTCCACTCTACCTACAACAGCCGCAGGTAGAGCTGCGGCTCCCCTAGGTGGGGCCCACATGCTCGGTTTGGTCGTCTCGAATTACGTGCACTACGAGTAATGCGATGTCCGGTCGGAAACTTTCTAACTTTTGATCGGAGCGTCCGTTTGAGGCGTGCGATAACTTTTCGGAAAGCTCTCGCCGAGAGTGTCACAATGACATGGGAAAAAACATTTTTCGTGTCTAGGAAGACGGGTTCATAACCAGGTCTTCAATTTTTCGCAGTTTGTTCGTTGAGCTGTCTTGCGTGATTGCCACTCAGAATTGTTGTTAGGGTTCATTCTAACTTTGGCGGCATAGATTTGGCTTAAGTTTGACCAAGTCAGTTGAGAGTTAATGAAATGACCATTGTACCCCTCCCGGGGCTGCCTGTAGTGTCGGCATGGTCGTTGGTTGACTTTCGGGAGCTGATTCCAAGACTTGGATCCCAGTTGAGTCTTTTGACCTCAGGGTTGTCTCTGAGGCTGACGTGGTCGTTCTTGGTTTTGCTCTGTAGTTGTTATGATGCTTCAGGTTGATGTCTGAAGTTGACCTTGTGACACCCCCAAATCCGGGTACTTCTTTTCCATATGATTTGGTGTTCACTTTCTAACTATAACAACATCTACCTAATATAATATCAAAATAAATTACCACCTTTAATTAAAATAATGAATTCTCCCTTAAAACAAGGGTTACAACCTTTCGAAAACAATCCCAGGGTTTAATCTAGCCTTGACATAATAAATAAGTGCCGAAAATAAAACATAACATTAAAGTCTATTACAATCATTTTAAAAATAATCAAACAAGTATTCACTTGTTTTGCTTCCCCTTGCCTTTACTCGTAGACGGGGCATCAACATTATCAACTTTAACTACAATTGTTATTTAATGCAAGAGTGAGCAAACAACAGCTCACTAGAGTTTAACAATAATAACTAAATGAAAGAATATCTTTAAAAGTTTTGAATAACTTAGCTTACTTCAACCATAAAGAATTGAATAATAATTCTCTATCAACATTAAAATTCGAATATAGAATACATATAAGGGTCGTAAGACCTTTGAACTCTTGTCCTAGGTTATAAACATTTCTATTTAAACTTTTAATAGTCAATAAGACTATGGACCTTAACTCATACTTAGGAGAATTAGCCCTTTGTACCATGTATTGTGCACAAAAATCTTAAAACTTTCGCGTAGTAACCTCCCCTAATAATTAGGGTTGTTCATCTCAGTATTTTGAATACAAGTTCGCACCAAAGAAAGTTTGGTTTGGATAAGCTTACAAGGATAATTTAGAATTCACGTTCATCAACTAAGGATTAGTTGAATCTACTTTCAATAACTTAGAATAATTCGTAAGTGAAAGAACTACGAACTAACATATGCTTTAGAAATAAATTTAAAGCATCTGAAAAGAATATACAGACCTTGCTTGAACAATAAGCCAAGGTTACTTTAGTTACATCATGAACTTTCAATAGTTACTTGTTCAATAAACGAACAATCTCAAATAATGAATAATTGAATTTAAATAAATAAACGAGTTTAGGGTTTAGAAGATTTGCCTTAAGCGCAAGATACTTTACTTAATTACGTACTTAAACACTTCCTATATACATTCAATCATAATAACCTAAATTAGTTAACACATAACTAATTCACATAAGTGGTTAACCCTCATGGTTAACTCACTCTAATTAAATAAATAATAATAATCAACCATCACATAGTTAATTACATTACATACGTACTCACATAATTAAATCAAATTATGTATTTAGCTAAATTATAATTAAATAATTATAATTCAAATACTTAATCAAATTATAATTACTTAAATTATAATTACCTTTTAAATTATAAATAAATTATAATTTATAATCAATTAAACTATATCATGCATTATAATTACACAAATTATAATTAATCATGCAATTATCAATTTATAATCCATAATTAAACATACATTTATTAAATTATAATTACATAAATTATAATTTAAATTATCATCTAATTGATTAAAATAAATTAACTAATATTCATTATAATTACAAAATAATAATTTAGATACAACTTTTACTCTGAATATATCTATTCACATTATAATCACATCACACATTAATCAATTCACAATAATCCACATAATACTTTAAGGTTTTCAAAATCTCTTTCTTTCCCAAATATGAAATTGTCCAATTCATGTTGATGATATAGATTTGCAACTAGATACATAAGTATTAACATTGCAGCAACTCACTAAGGCTAAAAACCAAACTACACAAATGAGTCAAGTTCACTGCCTCTGCACAGCCAGCGGCGCAGCTGCGCAGCCACAGGCCTTGGCACCGGCGCAGCTATGATAACCTGAATACTTATAAGATAGTGAATTATGAAGTATATGTCTTCGACTTGTAAAGTATATGGTAATGATCCTTAGAAAGCAAATGAACGAGCTAGAGAAGATATAATATTTGAAACATAATTGTGTTTAATTGAAGGTTATGAAATAAAACCTAAAATTTGTTGAAGAACGGATGTAGTAGAATATATATGTATAACCTATATTAAGGTAATGTGTTAAAGTTATTCAACGATAAATGTTTTTTAAAGAGATTTGATGAAAACCTAAGTAAGGTAGGGTTTCGGTGATTCCGAGGATGTAATCCTTATAAGGAGGGAAGGATGTGACAACTCGGATTTTTGAAAATTATTAAAATAAGAATTTAATAAATAAAATTCTTATTACGAGATGTTTTGGGTTTGGATATGTGTATATATGTGTTATATATTGTGAGATATATGATTTGGTATGAATATAGAATATATATATATATATATATATATATATATATATATATATATATATTCATATGATGAAAGAATGAGGTTTAGTAGTTAATTTAATTTATCTATTGGAAAAGATGAATGGAATTATTTGAAAAGGGAATTAAGCTAATCTAATTAAGTTGGGAATTATATTATGGAATAATATAATTTGATTATTATGCCTTGTGGAAATGAATTTGTTATGATTAAATCTCATAAATAATGTGAGTATTCACTTAATTAAAATAGTGGATTAATGTAAAATAATTAAAATAAGAATTTAAGGGATAAAATTCTTATTATGATGTGTTTTGATAAAATGAGAGAGTAATATATATTACATATAAATGTAATATGTTAATGTAACACGATTGTGAATCTCGTAAATAGTTGGAATATTTATTAAGTTTAAAATGAATATTTTAGTTGGAGATTGTTATGGAATAATTTGTTTAAAGTGTGATGATATCAAGTGAATGAAAATAGTATAATTTAATTGAGTAATTAAATTAGAGGATTAATGGTTGTTAAATAAAGTTATAATTATATTAGCTTATTAAGCATTGTGTTGGCTAAATAGAGATTATAATTTAATTAAATTTAAGTGTGACAAATATACCATATGATAAAAGGTTATTAAAATAATTGAAAGGGGTGCCTAGGGAAGCTTGCCAAACAAGGTCTTGTGACCTTTGGGGTTTGGTAACCAATGAAGGAATTGAGTTTTTACGTTAAAAACAAGACTCATCAGTTAGCTTGTTCCTCAGTAAAAAGGAAATTTGGGAGTGAGGGTGAGTGAGAGAATTCTCTGAGAATTGGAGAAGAGCTTTGGAAGAACAAGAAGAAAAGAACATTGTTCATCATTTAATTGGGTTAAGAAGGAATCAAAAGGGCACGTGAAGTGCAGATATCTGTAAGCTGTTAAACTGTTATTGATAAACAACGATCAATGCAAGTCTTTCAGTTCCTATTTTCTACGTGAACTTGATGATGAACTGTTTTAAATTATTTTGTAAAGAGCATGATATGTTGTATATATGTTGTAAGCATGAAATGTTAAAGTCAATTTATGACTACATTGATTGATTAAAGAATGCTGATTGAGTAAGGAACTCAATCTTTATATTTGTTATGAAAAGTAAAGCATATATGCCATGTTACTTTAATTATTATGAGATGTATGTTGAGCATGTATTTATGTGCTATGTGATGCTTGAAAGCTGTTAAATCTTGCTGAGCTGTCGAGCTCATTCTTGCAAATAATCACTTTTGCAGGTTAAGGATTCAAGCTAACGCTATGTGCTATTCGAAAGAAATGAATCAGATGTAATGCATGCAGATTTATATACTTTGGCTGAATTGTTATTATTTTGGACCCTATTTAAGATTTCAGATAATGTATTTGATAATGTATGATGGTTAACAGATGTTGAGTTGTAAAGTTTAAATTTTACCCGATGTATAAGAGTTATTGAACGTGGTTGTAAGTTTTAGTTTATAATAACTCTGACGAAGCGATTCATGAAATAAAGTTGAATCAAAGTTATGTAATGATAAAGGTTGAGATTCAGGAAAATAAAGAAGGAATAATATAAAAGTTTTAAATATTTCGTATTTTTTGTGATTGTATCATTGATTAATGATGTAAAGTCTGAATAAGGATGTATTGTTAACGACCGATGTCGAGAGTTGTATTGTATGAATTTTGGGGTCGTTACAGCAGCTGTACAGGTTCTTAATCTGTGAAAGGCAGCTGCTTCTGGCTGTGTTACCGGCGCAACTGCGCAGGAACACGGACAGAGGCAGACAGCAACCTGTTTCACCTATTAACCCATACAAGCCAACAAACGGAAAAATGTAGCAACACAGACACTGTAAATCATACCTATGCCTTAATACTCATGCTATATATACTACCAATCACTGAATTTGTCCAAATAATGAAAATCAAAGGTTTTAAAAACTCAATTTTGACATTTTCATAAAAACTCATATATTTTCCAAAACCATTCACTGTAACTCAATTTCTCAAGCAATTCTACTTTATATACATACATTATTTATGTTATAACAGCTAGTAACATGAACAACTACCAATTTGTACAATTGACACATATAATTAATAAATTTCTACTCTAAAATCAACCAAATACATGAAATTCCATAAGAACACTATTTTCACATATAAAACTTGTTTTTACAGTACTTTTATTTTGAAAACAAATCATTGAAAACAAATCTTCCTTTGGTTCTCAGAATTCCAACTCCTCTCAATCTTCTTTGTTAAGAAAAAAAAATCACAGAGTGTCTCTTCTTTGTACTTTCTTCTTCTCCTTTCTTAGTTTTAGACTAACTTTTCTAACGTAACATAACTTAGCGTAATATACATATAATCTTATAACAGTTATATTACTTAATACGTAATAATTAGTAATTTAAAACTTGTCAGTTACAAGAATTCAAAAGCCATAAGGCTCTGTTTGGGTAAAACCCTTTATTTAAAAAAAACATATTTTTGTAACTAAGGCCCCGTTTGGTAGAAATAGGTTTAAAATAAATACAAGGGCCTTGTTTGACAAAACAATTTAAAACTCCTTTTCTTTATTTTAATAATTCATTTTATCACATACCTTAATGTCACACTTTAATTAATTAAATATTAATCATTTAATTTAATCAATTAAAATCTAACATCAATTAATCACATAAAATTACCACATAATTATAATTACTCGCTAATTACAATTCACGTAACACTTTATCACATAATACATCTAATTTAATTATCTCAATTAAATTAGAACTATACTATAAAATTAATATACATCAATTAAATTAAATATTAAACATTCATTTAATTGATATATAACACTTAATTAAATCACTCCACAAAATCACATAATTTATTTATTCAGCTCAATAAATAAATCACATAAAATATTTAAGTAACTCAATAAATATTTAAAATTATTATATAAAATCTCAATCTTTACAATCTTCCCTCCTTAAAAGAATTCTGTCCCCAGAATCGATACATAAGGGGTTACACACAAAAGTTAAGCAAATAACTGCGGATAAGATTTCATCATAACATCTTCGAGTTTCCACGTGGCTTCTTCATCACTGTGGTTCCTCCAGATTACCTTAACAGAAGGTAGCACTTTATTCCTAAGTACTTGTTTCTTTCTATCGACTATTTGAACAGACACTTCTTCATAAGTTAAGTCTTTATCAAATTGCAAAGGTTCATATTCTATTACATGTTTATAATCGTGCTTGTAAGGTCTTAACACAGAAATATGAAAGACATTATGTATATTCTCGAGCTTTGGAGGTAATGCCACTTCGTAAGCAACCTCGCCCACCTTTCGTAATACCTCGAAAGGTCCAATAAATCGGGGACTCAGCTTTCCCTTCTTACCAAATAGAATCTTCCCCTTCCAGGGAGATACTTTCAGGAAAACGAATCTCCCTGGTAAGCATTCTCGGTCCTGTCGATGTAAATCGGCATATTTCTTGTCTGTCTTGAGCAACAACTAATCTCGTTCTGATCAGCTTCACGATTCTGGCGGTTTGTTGTACCAGTTCTGGTCCCAACAGTTGATGTTCACTGACTTCATCCCAGTACAAGGGAGTCTGCATTTTCTGTTGTATAACGCTTCGTAAGGCAGCATACCGATACTCGCATGGTAACTATTATTGTAGGCAAACTCCACCAACGGTAGATTATCCTCCCAGCTTCCCTTGAAGTCCATCACACAAGCTCTCAACATATCCTCAAGCGTCTGAATCGTTCTCTCGCTCTGGTCATCAGTCTAAGGATGGTAAGCTGTACTCATTCGCAATTGCGTTTCCAGACACTCTTGCAAATGCTTTCAAAAATTAGACGTGAAACGTGGATCTCTGTCAGACACAATCGACATCGGAACACCGTGTCGAGAAATAACTTCCTTCACATACTGCTTCGCTAACCGGTCCAAGTTGTACTTAACCCTAATCGGCAGAAAGTGGGCTGACTTCGTCAGTCGATCCACTATAACCCAT
This sequence comes from Panax stipuleanatus, assembly GCA_020205555.1. Classification (NCBI taxonomy): domain Eukaryota; kingdom Viridiplantae; phylum Streptophyta; class Magnoliopsida; order Apiales; family Araliaceae; genus Panax; species Panax stipuleanatus. Next base: position 6,717 of record JAINUT010001330.1, on the reverse strand, counting down.
AATCCATCAAATCCCTTCTGAGTCGCTGGAAGACCTACCAAGAAATCCATCGTGATGTGCTCCCACTTCCACTCGGGAATTTCTAACGGTTGTAGCAAACCACTTGGTCTCTGGTGTTCTGCTTTGACTTTTTGGCACGTCAAGCATTTTGCAACGCATTCAGCAACGTCCCTCTTAATATTCGGCGGCCATAAATGCTGCCTGAGATCCTGGTACATCTTTGTACTCCCAGGGTGAATAGAATATCTATAACTATGAGCTCCACTCAAAATCTCCTCTTTGACCTCTGGTACTGGCGGTACCCAGATTCTCCCTTCAAACCGTAACAGACCTTCATTATCGATCTTGAACTTAAACTCTTCGCCGTCGGTTATTCTCTTTCGAATCTTCTCGCATTCTTCATTGTGAAGTTGTGCTTCTTTCACTTTGTCTACTAGAGTAGAACCAGTAGTTACTTGAAACAACTTCTCATCCGATTCCTTTCGAAACTTCACTTCCAACTCCAATATAGCCATCTGTTCTATCAACTGATCCTGATCAGTTAACACGTTCAGCTTCTCCCGATCTTTTCTGCTCAAAGCGTCGGCGACAACGTTAGCTTTACCCAGATGGTAAAGTATCTCGCAGTCGTAGTCTTTAATTAGTTCCAACCATCTTCTTTGGCGCATGTTCAAATCCTTCTAGGTGAAAATATACTTCAGACTCTTGTGATCTGTGTATATCTCACACTTTTCTCCATATAAGTAGCGCCTCCAAATCTTTAGAGCAAACACTACAGCTGCCAACTCTAAATTATGGGTCGGATACCCCTTCTCATAATCCTTCAGCTGACGTGACGCATAGGCAATGACTTTGCCGCTCTGCATTAACACACAGCCTAATCCTTTATGTGAGGCATCGCTATATACTACAAAATTCCCCGTACTATCCGGTAAAGACAATACAGGCACAGTACTTAACCTTTTCTTCAGCTCCTGAAAACTTTCCTCACACTTTTTCGTCCAAACAAATTTAACCATTTTTACGAGTCAAATTCGTTAACGGAGTGGCGATCTTGGAAAAATCTTAGAAAAATCTCCGGTAATAACCTGCTAATCCCAAGAAACTCCTAACTTCAGACGGCGTCTTCGATTGATCCCAATTTATTATAGCTTCAACCTTCGACGGATCCACAGAAATACCCTCCTTGTCGATCACGTGCCCAAGAAATTGCACACGTTCCAACTAGAATTCTCATTTCAAGAATTTAGCGTAATGCTTCTCTCGTCTCAGCGATTCTAAGGTTAGTCATAAGTGTTTAGCATGTTCCTCCTCGGTCTTGGAATAAACCAGAATGTCATCAATGAACACTACCACGAACTTGTCCAAAAATGGTTTAAACACCTGATTCATTAGGTCCATAAATGCAGTTGGGGCATTCATGAGACCAAATGACATCACTAAGAACTCGTAATGACCATATCGAGTTCTGAAAGACGTCTTTGGTATATCTTCTCTTCTTACCTTCAACTGATGATACCCGCTTCTTAAATCAATTTTCAAGAAGTATCTAGCACCCTTCAATTGATCAAATAAGTCATCGATCCTAGGTAAAGGATACCTATTCTTGATCGTAACCTTGTTCAATTCCCTATATTCAATGCAAAGACGCATCGACCCATCCTTCTTCTTCACAAGTAAAATAGGCACTCCCCACGGCGAAACGCTCGGTTGAATATACTTCTTGTCCAACAATTCTTGTAGTTGAACCATCAGTTCCTTCATCTCAACTGGAGCCATTCGGTACGGAGCAGTTCCCAGCGCTAAATCGATCACGAACTTTGTCTCCCTATCTGGAGGAAGTCCTGGCAAATTGCTCGAAAAAACGTCCACAAACTCCTTAACTACCGATATCTCTTCCACCTTCGGGCTTTCCTTACTCGTATCTACTATGTAGGCTAGATATCCTACACAGCCTTGCGTCAAAAGTTTCTTGGCTTGCACAACCGTCAGACAACTTGCTTGTCTAGGTGATTTGCTACCATAGAACACTAACTTTGACAGAGTCGTAAGGTTTACCGACTTCTTCTGACAGTCGATTATCGCCCCATAGTTGAACAACCAATCCATACCCAGTATAACATTAAATTCCCCAAGTTTTATCAAAATTAAATCTACCCTCAGCTCCTGACCCTTAATGTCCAATCTATAGTTCTTATAAACGCTCCTAACAGGAATAACCTCCCTATTCGCAATCTCTATGTTCAAAGGGTAAACTAACTCCTCTACAGGTAAGTCCAGGGTTTTGGAAAAATCATCAAATATAAATGAACAAGTAGAACCCGAATCAAATAATACATATGCATTTATACTATTGACCGTAATAATACCTGACACCACTTCTTTTGATTGCACAACATCTTGCACCGTCATATTGAATGTACGTGCAGTGGGTCAAATAACCTGCAATGGTGCAGCGATAGTCACGGTATTGCCGCTTCCATTTCCTCTGCTCCCTGTTGACCCTGCCGTCAGCTTCTTCGAATAATTAAGAGCCATGTGATCCTTGGATCCACATGTGAAGCAAGCTCCCTTCTTTGGGTTTGAGCAATTAGGCGCAATGTGGCCTTCCTGACCACAGTTGAAGCACACCCGCTTCCCTTTCATGCACATGCCAGTGTGATTCTTACCGCATGTCGCACATGCTTTGAACTTCTTCTTCTGTTGGCTTACTTGTTGACTCCCAGCAGAGGTGTTGTCAGTCCATTTCCTCTTTTGGTTCACAGCGCTGCTACCAGCAGCCTTGCTTTCCACTTCGTTCTTCTTCTTATTATCCTGGTTAAACTTTGTCACCGCTTCGCTTCCTCCAACAACAAGTATGGCCTTTTCCAGCACAGCTGCAAATGTGTTAAGATGGAATATGGAAACCTTACTGTAGAGCCAGGGTTTCAGTCCCTGCTCAAACCTCCTCGCCTTTCTAGCATCAGTACTGACCTGGTAAGTAGCGAACCTGGCCAGTTCGTTGAACTTAGCAGCATACTCAGACACCGTCATCCCTCCCTGCTTAAGCTCTAGGAATTGGACCTCCATCTGGTCCTGCGAACTCACTGGGAAGTACATCTCGTAGAACATTTCCTTGAAACATTCCCACACTATGACTCCCTCTCCCTCTCGGGTCTTACTAGCCTGCCACCAAAAGCTAGCATCCGACTTCAACATGAAAGCCGCGAACGTTGTCTTCTGGTCTTCACCTACTCTGGCTACGTCAAAGACCTTCTCCATTTCCATCACCCACGTCTGAGCCTCAATAGGGTTGGTCGATCCCTTGAATTCAGGCGGTCCTACTGCATTGAATTCCTTGAACGTCGTACCCTGCACTTGCGGTTGATTCACAAGAGCTCCTGTCAACAGGTTCACCAACTGTTGAACTGAGTTGGGATTCGTCCCATCGTTATTGTTATTGTTCATCGAACCCTCAGGGTTTTGACGCGTTGGTCTTCTTCTAGGAGGCATTTTCTGTTAAGAAAATATTATTATTAGATCCTTTATTCAATTTTTAAATATTCAAGTTCATGCTTAAAGGTTTTAAACAATTCAATTCACATAGAACATATAGCACGTCAATAAACTTCTTTTATTCATTACTTGTAGTTAAAAAAACATCAATCAGATAACATTTCTGTTATTTACATCATTCTTCCTGAACTGAAAAAGTTATAGGATTACATTATTAACTCATCCCATTCTTATCTCAATTATGGGATTTATATTATTTATTACAAAAAGCAACACGTAACAAAAGCTCTACTACCTAGACATATTAAGACGTCGTACAGCCTCTCTGCGCTCCTCTTCCATCACCCGAAACGCCGTTCTTCGATCCACCACGTACCATGGTAAACCTTGGAACTGAGCTGGGTAATAGAAAACACGATCCTGGGCTCTTTCTATCGCTGTATGGAAAGCTTACTCTGTTTCCCTCAGCTTGGCCCTCTTAGCTTCAGCTTCATCTTCAGCTCGATCGGCTCGTTGAGTAGCCCTCAAGCTTATCTCCTCAGCTCTGGCACGCTTCGTCGACTCCTCCTGGATGTCCTACTTCCGCTTTGCTAGTTCTGTTCGTGCCTCATCTCGATCATTCTCTATGTGTATTAAGTTCTACTGTGCATCTCCTAAGTCACTCGCCATATCCTCGATAGTCTCGTCACGTTGCTGGATGGTTTCCTTGAGCTCTCTGACTCGTCCATGAAGCTCCATGTTACTGTCATAGACTGCCTCGTACATCTCAGCACTAGTAGAGTGAGGTGGGAATTCCTCTTCGGGATCCTCTTCCTCCTCCTCCTCCTCTTCAGAATCGCCCTCATCCTCTTCCTCTAGAATAGGTCTCAGCTCACGCTCCCGACCAGCTACGGTGATCACTGGAGATGGCTCTCTCCTAACCAGCTGCTCCCAGACAACATGGATGTCCCGGGGCTCCTCCTCCCTAGGAACCTGAGGTACATCCTCTCTAGCCTGACTAGGTTTTCCAACGTTCGACATCCTGACAAAAGAATTTTAAAGTTTATTATTATGTGATATCGAATCGTCACTCTTCGAATACAAAAATATAAACACATAACACATAAGGTAGTTTATTATCTTTACCTATCACATCTATCTTTTCGATCTTACTATAAGTCTACTACCTAAGGTTTTCCCCCCACCTAAGGTTTCATAACCTACAGCTCTGATACCAACATGTGACACCCCCAAATTCGGGTACTTCATTTCACATGATTTGGTGTTCACTTTCTAACTATAACAACATCTACCCAATATAATATCAAAATAAATTACCACCTTTAATTAAAATAATGAAATCTCCCTTAAAACAAAGGTTACAACCTTTCGAAAATCATCCCAGGGTTTAATCTAGCCTTGACATAATAAATAAGTGCGGAAAATAAAACATAATATTAAAGTCTATTACAATCATTTTAAAAATAATAAACAAGTCTTCACTTATTTTGCTTCCCCTTGTCTTTACTAGTAGACGGGGCATCAACATTATCAACTTTAACTACAATTGTTATTTAATGCAAGAGTGAGCAAACAACAGCTCACTGGAGTTTAACAATAATAAATACATGAAAGAATATCTTTAAAAAGTTTTTAATAACTTAGCTTACTTAAACCATAAAGAATTGAATAATAATTCTCTATCAACATTAAAATTCGAATATAGAATACATCTGAGGGTCGTAAGACCTTTGAACTCTTGTCCTAGGTTATAAACATTTCTATTTAAACCTTTAACAGTCAATAAGACTATGGACCTTAACTCGTACTTAGGGGGATCAGCCCCTTGTACCATGTATTGTGCACTAACATCTTAACGCTTTCGCGTAGTAACCTCCCCTAATAATTAGGGTTGTTCATCTCAGTATTTTGAATACAAGTCCGCACCAAAGAAAGTTTGGTTTGGATAAGCTTACAAGGGTAATTTAGAATTCACGTTCATCAACTAAGGATTAGTTGAATCTACTTTCAATAACTTAGAATAATTTGTAAGTGAAAGAACTACGAACTAACATATGCTTTAGAAGTAAATTTAAAGCATCTGAAAAGAATATACAAACCTTGCTTGAACAATAAGCCAAAGTTACTTTAGTTACATCATGAACTTTCAATAGTTACTTGTCCAATAAACGAACAATCTCAAACAATGAATAATTGAATTTAAATAAATAAACGAGTTTAGGGTTTAGAAGACTTGCCTTAAGCGCAAGCTACTTAACTCAATCACGTACTTAAACACTTCTTATATACATTCAATCATAATAACCTAAATTAGTTAACACATAACTAATTCACATATATGGTTAACCCTCATGGTTAACTCACTCTAATTAAATAAATAATAATAATCAACCATCACATAGTTAATTACATTACATACGTACACACATAATTAAATCAAATTATGTATTTAGCTAAATTATAATTAATAATTATAATTCAAACACTTAATCAAATTATAATTACCTTTTAAATTATAAACAAATTATAATTTATAATCAATTAAACTATATCATGCATTATAATTACACAAATTATAATTAATCATGCAATTATCAATTTATAATCCATAATTAAACATACATTTATTAAATTATAATTACATAAATTATAATTTAAATTATCATCTAATTGATTAAAATAAATCAACTAATATTCATTATAATTACAAAATAATAATTTAGATACAACTTTTACTCTGAATATATCTATTCACATTATAATCACATAACACATTAATCAATTCACAATAATCCACATAATACTTTAAGGTTTTCAAAATCTCTTTCTTTCCCAAATATGAAATTGTCCAATTCATGTTGATGATATAGAGTTGCAACTAGATACATAAGTATTAACATTGCAGCAACTCACTAAGGCTAAAAACCAAACTGCACAAATGAGTCAAGTTCACTGCCTCTGTACAGCCAGCCACAGGCCTTGGCACCGGCGCAGCTATGATAACCCGAATACTTATAAGATAGTGAATTATGAAGTATATGTCTTCGACTTGTAAAGTATATGGTAATGATCCTTAGAAAGAAATTGAACGAGTTAGAGAATATATAATATTTGAAACATAATTGTGTTTAATTGAAGGTTATGAATAAAACCTAAAATTTGTTGAAGAATGGATGTAGTAGAATATATATGTATAACCTATATTAAGGTAATGTGTTAAAG